>UELX01003760.1:0-21440 GCA_900480035.1 Eupelmus urozonus
CATTTTACTTATGCCACGGTACTCGTAATTAACGATTATTAATAATCCGAATCACTCTAAAATCAGTTTTTATACTTCGTTATTAAAATAAACGCAATAGTATGTGTAAACATTCAAGAAAAGTAAAAGAATCTTGAGAGAATAATGATAATAATGCTTCGAAATTTTTGGTTAATTTGTCGCAGGAACGGCGTTAGCGCCGTGCCAGAAGTGCCACATAAGACACTTGTATCGTAATGTACTAATTCCATATAGTATGATATAAAATTACATTTTCACTGTACAGAGTTTTTACAGGTTCACTGATTTGACAGCAAAATCAATAAATATGAATTGGTGAAATAAAACGTAATTAAACATTTAAGAAAAAGTTTAACATATAGAGAAAGAGACTATTGGAGGCTGATTTTTTCTCTCTATACTGGAAGCTTTTTAATGTAAAGGATGTTTTACAGAAACTTAAACTTTTCTTACAATTTCAAATTCTTTACGTATATTATTTAATAATTATTTTTACGAACTTCAGTTAAAAAAAAAAAAATTAATAATTATAAATAATATTAAAATAATAATTCAATAAAAAAATAATTCCCCGGTAATTTTCAAATTATCGAAGAAATTTAATCGAGAACGATTAAGAGATTAGTTAACGACTTTTTTCTAATCTATGTTCACGTGTACTATGGATTACGATGATAGCTAATTTAAATAAAGCGATAATTTTATAAGCACTTTTCACACTCTTCAACCGTTTAGTTTTCTTTTTTGTAAGAACCAGACCACTTGTACAGGCAACATGGCTGCCAGAGTTACCGAGTTTGTAAAATATCTTTTTGACGGATCTCGATTGGCGAATGGTTTTGGACGGTCTTTGAAAAATGTGAATATCATAAAATTAGAATATGTTGTATAGATCTTAATAAGTAAAATTATTTGCTAACTGATTATTTTTTTTATTAAGCCTTTATTTTCATTTTATTAACATTAACTTTATTTAATTTCCCTTTAATACACAAGTATAATGTGGGTTTGTATAAATTACATGGAAATTATAATTTTTGGAAAAATATTAAATGTTAATGAATCCTTGAATTTTCAGTTCTGTAATTTAAAAGTAATTGTAATTAAATCTTTTATAAGATTTAAATTTTCAATCTTTGACTACCATTGATTTTATGTCTTGGGCTATCATTTTTAGTTTAGTTTTAGTATAGTTGACTATGATCTTTTATACTGTCAAAGTACGTAAATGGTCCGAAATAAAAGACTTTGATATACTTAGATACATTTTTCCACTGCGATATTTAAAAAGCGAAAAACGTTTTAGCAGCTAGCGCATTTTTTAAGATATCTATAAATAAAAAGAATTTTTACTATTCATCCAAGAAGTTTGACATAAAATAAAATTCTTTTTGCATATTTATTAAATTAAAATAAAAAGAATTAAAGAATAATATTGATTATTTTTGATTTAGAAAAAGTTATTATGGCTACTTTATACAATTGTTTAATAATTTTGGTAATGAACAATTAAGAGTATAAATATATATTGCCGCTACACTGAGAACAAAATTTAGTCTTAAAAATAAAAGTTTAATTGACTATATTAAAAATTTATTGAATGAAAAAAGGTTTAATTGATTCAATTATAAGCATTTAAATGAAATAGTAAATATTTTTTTTAAATATATTAAATTTTACTTTACTAAATTATTTATTCAATTTTAGATGAATCTCCTATATGCTGAAAATGGAAACTGTAAAGCAGAATTAAAAGTTGCAGAAGAGCATCTTAATTTCGCAGGTTCTATGCATGGTGGTTTTACCAGCACACTTGTTGATTGTGTTTCTACATTTGCTCTGATGAGTAAAACTGATAATCCTGGAATATCTGTCGATCTTCATGTCACGTAAGTTGAATTAATGATAATAATTATATTATCATTTTAATTAATAATAATTAATAATTAATAACACATTTTTCGTTTTTAAAACTAACAATTTTGTCATAAAAATTTTATAACTTTAAATGTTGGCACAGATTTTTGAAAGGAGCAATACTTGGAGATGTATTATCAATCGATGCGAGGACTATTAAATCTGGTCGGAATATGGCTTTTCTTGAGGTCGAAATTTCAAAAAAAGATGATGGTGCTATATTAGCTCGTGGTGTTCACACAAAGTTCGTTGGCACTCATACAAAATAAAATATAGCTCAAGTGATCTAAATTCTAACAAAATACGTATTGTTGCTACACATCTTTAAAATACCGTACATTTAAAAGAAAACATTTTTATAATATAATTTAAGTATAAAATAATGATGTATTTTTATCAATTTAGGAAAAAAAATATTTAACGAAATGTATAAAACAATTAAATTACGGCTTAAACTTAATATGTATATATGTATATTTACAAATAAAAATATTTTTTTATACGAATATGTTTATATTATTAGTACACTTAATTAAAGTTTGGAAGTTAATTATTTACCTCGTGATGCTTTTCGCCCAAGCGAAACGAGCGAGTTGAAAAACACTATGCACTTATTAGTATATACTAATAACATAGGATTAAAACTTTAAATTGTTCTATAAAAAAAAAAAAAAAAAAAAAACGCATATTTAAAGTTTTTTTCATAATTTGGATAGGTATTTTACATTTTGATAACACTTGATTTACAACTACTATACTAGTAGGTTATTAATTAATTTTGCAGAAAGTACTAAAGAATCCACATAAAATTTCAAATTTTGGAAAAAGTTGTTTGGATAATTTAATTTTTTAGTACAGAACTGCTTTTGGAATCTGTCACTGTTTTCGTAACTTTTTTGGTAAATCTGTGATGTTTAAAATTAGAGAATCTACCATTCTTCTTCTTCCTTCTTTTTAAATTTCTAGAGATTGAACCAATTGTTCTAATTTAATTATAATTGCAGTAATATATAGGGTTCATGAATCATTTCTATTTCTCAAAAACTTACATCTTAATTGTTTAAATAAAATACGGTCAGTTATTAGAACCAAAGCATAGGCATAAAATTATTTGTTATTTTGTATTAATAAAATAGTTCTCATATAATTAAAGTAGGTCTTACGATAGAATAAGTCAATCAGAAAAAAATGTTATTATTCGAAATTAATTATATCCCTACTTAAACTCTCAGCTGAGATCTCATCTGATTTCTTATCTGAGATTTCGTGCCAACAAAAATAAACTTATTAATCATCAAATTACGCAAGTAGGAATTGGTTTATTTTTTATACATTTTTGTTGCACAATTTTAAACAAGCATAACTTTAGTTCAAATTATTAATTTTTAATTCTGAAAATGGCAAATTAAAGATGCTCTTTTCCAGTTTATTCTTACGGATTGGAAGTTTATTGAAGACTTTTCCAGACTTAATTATTCATATTATAAGTTTAAGCTCTTTATTTATATTTTCCTTAAAATAATTAGACTACAAACTTCTACAATTCGAACTTTGCGAAGCGCTAGACCGTACGCGCCGCGACTTTGTTCATTTTTTGGTACCTAAAAACATTTCATAAAGAGTGTTGAAAATACGACACTCTTCTGGTAAGTTCAATTTCATAAAATTGCTAGAATTCACTTTTTATGTAGTTTTTATTTTTTTATGAATTGACAGATCAGAGATCAGATATGAGATCTCATCTGCGATGTTTGCACGAAATCTTAAGTGGGAAATCAGATGAGATTTTATGTGAGATTTTACAGTTTCATGTATAATACTAACAAGGAGTTCTTCCCACCTTCGGGAGCTGAAAATTAATTTTGACAGTCTTCTGGATAATATTGCCAAAGCAAAAGGAGTGATAAACAGGGGTTTAAATAATAGTATGCAACATTGCAAAATTGAAAGCCAGTACACAATAACTTCTCTGATGAAGATGCCATATATCAGTCAAAAGCATATACATTTATTTATTTTTTTATAAAATGATTACAAAAATTACTTGTTATTTATTTTTCACAATACTATTTTGAATAAAAATTTAACGAAAAAAATGGGCAATATAAAATTTTCAATATAATCTCTTTTAGAAAAGGTTTCATTGAAAATAATGAAAATTGATAATTAATTAATTTTAAATAGATTGGCCGATACTGATTTTTATGATTATTGTATAAAAATTTAATTCAATTTTCTATTATTTCCAATGAAAAAAAACATACAAATAAAGCAATGGACGATAAAGCGTATTCTTAATCCTATTTAGTATTCTTCACTTCATCGAGCAAAAGTTTCATTTCTTCAATCCGGCTGCTCAAATCACTCAACACTCTGCTAACCCTAGAGTACTCCTGGTTCGCACCGTCCAGCAATTCTTCAATATGTTTGATCTTTTTGCTTCGAGCACCATGTTTCGTCTCTTTAACCTCGTATCCGTTCGCCGAAGCAAGATACTTATCAGCCGCACTTCTTCTACTCCTCTCTATCGTATTGCTCTGCTCGCTCTGATCTATGCATTCCTCACAGCAGTCGGACCAAGCTCTCAGATCTATTGCAGGAATTTCGTCGCATGACACGAAATTGTTGTTCTCGTCTGGCAGTAAGAAAACGTCCCTCTGTATTCTGGTGATGTTGTCGCTGTTGTCGCAGATAATCCGCGCCAAACTGGTCCTCTTGATCTGCTGGAGCTGTTCTGATTTGAAAACCGATGGATTCTCTAGCCAGAACCTATCGCCATCCCTCATTCTCTTGAACTGCTCGGACAGTAGACACCGGAAAAGAGGACCAACCTTAGCGTCAGGAAGCTGATCCTCTAGGATCCCTCCAACCCAGACGTCGATATTGCCAGGATGTCCATAGAGTTCCTTCAGCTTTTGTCTGACATGACTACTACTGATCTCACCGGCAAGATCTTCGAACGTTTCCACGTTAGACATGTTGCAATGTCTCCTCCAGTCGATGTACGGTGGAATCGCGTGGTCCCTGCCTCTCTGGATGTTCATAGCGGCCAGATCCAGAGCCACAGCGTGAGCGGTGCGAAATAGTTGTTCAGTCAGTTCGGTATTCACGTTCTGCTCGGGCCTCTTCAACTTAGCCGGAGTGACAAACATTCCTCTGGTCAAAGGATCAACGCCACCTTCATCGACCAGTCTCCAAGGAGCAAAGAACGCGTCTCTCAGATGCAGAGGACCCTGGGGAATAGTTTGCAGATCTTCATCCAGTCGTTCTAATTTCGGTTGGATTAGAGAGTGGCCGAAGCGAAGAGCTGCCGTGGCGAAGACGTTCGAGATGCTGGCGTCTAAATTCTTGTTGTAGCCCTGGTAGGGACCAAAGAGTTGCTCGGAGCTGCCGCCGAGCACTCGGGGAATCCAGTCGCGGTATGTGATGAGTTGCATCTAAAATTACACGGAAATGAATGAGTTATGATATAGGCAGAAAAATAGATATAAATATATTAATCTGTTGTTGAAGTTTTATAAAATATATTTGTGCAGACACGAAATTTACGTATATCATTGCTTAGAGTTAGCTAAGAAATTTAAATCATGTTTAATTATAGTCATTTATTTAATTTTCCTGTTTGGTTTTATAGGCACGTTTATGTTCATTCAAACCTGTTATTATTCATGATGAAGTCTATAATTACTCAATATTATTACTTCATTAATCTTAGATCTTAATAGCTTGCGTTGACATCTATGATTTAATAATATTTACACTATGTGATAAATTGTTACTTAATTCAAACTAACATTACAAAATTACTAGTTTAGAATTTAAATAAATATAAGTACTTCTAAAAATTATATTTTACTATTAAATCGTAACGCTCATAATATTTAACAAAAATTAAACATTTACCTCAGCCCCCACGATTTTTCTTGCTTCCTGATACAATTTTTCTCCTCTCCAGTGTGGATTGATCAATCTAAGTCTTCTAGCGATTCTATTGTGTTCTCTCAACCAGATAGTATGCATCACGGTCAAACCAATCTGCTCGTTGACTCGGAAATCACCGGCAAGGAAGCAGTTTACATCGCTTTCGGTGACATTTCTACGACAGTCGATGAATTGGCCATTTGCATAGGGCAAAAGGGCCTTGCGGCCAGGGAACGTTGGACCTTCGCGAAGAAGGCCATAGTCATTGCTGAGATCACGTAAATCACGGGCCACATCGTCGTCGTAGCCATAAACCTGCGAGGCGTCCAGATAGCTCGTAAGCTGATTAAGCTGCTCGCGCGGTGTCAGTTTGCCCCAGAGGATGCTGGTCATTCCAGAGCCTGATGATGGTTAAAAATATTTTTTATTATTAATTATTACAACCATACAATGAAATTTAGGAAAAATTAGTAAAGTTTCCGTAAAAATTGCTATAAAGTATAGTAATCTTTTGGAATTTCACAGTCTGTTACCACTATATAAAATTTTTCAGGAATTTTTATATATTTCTCTATATATTATATTTAATTAAAGCAATAACTTAATTTTCTTAATTCTTAATCAATTTACCCACCACAAACTGCACTGGTCCTAAAGAAATCGATGCACCTTCGATTCTTGATCCTCGGGTCACCACGTGGTACCTCCATGGGGAAGCACGGCGCGGCATTGTCGCATGATTTTTTACAATCAATTCCACCCCAACTCTCGCTGGCTACGGCCGGTAGGGCATGATCAAAGTCATGGTCGATCCACTGACCCCACTGCATCACCATATGCGTAATTTTGTCATCGGCAGTGATATCATTCGTGGCGATGAGGCTGGTGGAAATGAGCCTGGCAGCGGGCTTGGGGTAACCGTAGTAGAGTCGAGCCTTATCCCAGCCGATCGGCTGGGAGAAGCCGTTTTCATAAATGGGCTTAAGAATTCGACGGAAACCAGTGTAAGATGAGCCCCAAGTTGGATGAGCTAAATTGTTGCACTTTCCATCCAGGGTGCGGTAGCGATTGTGATAACAGAGGTTCAGACACTCGTCGTTACGTCGATGGGACGTGCAGCCTGATAGTTTTTCCAGTTCAGCGACCTGGATGATTGAAAGAATAAAATAATGCGTTTTCTTGAGACTGTAGACAATTACATTAATTAAATAAAAGTTAAGTGAGATTTGATGGTTTGTAAGTGAATGTTTGAGCGCTTGGGGAAATCTGTATAAAAAATTACTTTAAAAAATGCGAATTACAATTTTTCTTTTTCTTATGTAATTATTCGCCTTTTTATTTAGCAATCTTATAATATATTTACTGCTTTGATATTTAATGGAATTTATATTTTATATAATAATATCATAACAACTTTAAAATATGTATAGTTCAACGTGGTTGAAGCACCTGCTAAATCACATAGTAAAGCGGATCGATAAAATCACGCAAGTCATCACATTCTTAATACTTATAGGCTTAATATATATACTTTATCTAAAATACAGGGGTGATTCCATTACTGTGGTATTTTAGATTTTAGTTTTTGATTAAATTTCTATATATAGATTCATAAATTTTCTCTAGTTCCATAAATAATTCAAAGGATATTTGCAGATATTACCGAATAAATGACAATTATTTGGTGCGCAAATTATTAAGTTACACAAAATTGTATGACGGTAATGACATCCACGTTTTACTCACAAAAACCATCATTTTCGCGACGATCGGTTGTATAATACTTTAATACACGCATTTATCAAGCATTAACACCAGTATTCCATAAATACTTCGGTATATATTTTTGCATGACAATTTTTAGTCAGTTATAAATTTTACTAATTTTTTAATTAATATATTGCGATTTCCATGGAAAATAATATAATAATATCCCTACTAAAACATCTCAGATGAGATCTCAAATGAGATGTCGCGATTTTTTAGTTCTTATAACGCCAGATCATTAGATAACCGCGATATTTATTATACGGTTCTTCACAGAAATCAACATACAAATAGCTGATCTCCACGTGATCCCATCCATCATCAATCTCACCTGTTCAGCCGTCAGAATCTCCTCGTAGCGAAAATCGTCCGTGGCGTTAGCATACGCTCCGGAATCCACCATCCTGCGTATATTTATCAGCGTCCTTTCGAAAAGCTCCGCGGGCCTCGCAGCCTGCCGAGCCACGGCGTCGGGGAAACGGGACAGTCGGAAGGGATTAGCACGCGAGCCAGGGCTGGGGTTGAAGAGTTCGTGTAGGGTATTGTTGATGGCTCGGTCGATTTCGAGGGTTGCTTCATTGAAGGCTCGTAGGACTATACCTTCGCTTGCGGCTGCCTGTCGGACGCGGACCAGGGCAGCCGCTGATATGCGTCCGTGCTCGTTCACCGCTGTGCACTCGTATCTGTTGAACGGATGGAATATGTAAAGGTGGTTGAAGATTTGTTAAAACGGTTACGGGTAAATAAGTTTGTGAGGATGAGTTAGTTTACTTGACTGATTGGATTGCATTGATGCTTATTCAATATAAAGTAGAGAAAAGCACCTGAAATACAATTTTTTTCGAATAATTACTAAACTGTCTTGTAAATCGTAATATCATTCAAACTACTGTCTGAATCTGAAAAATTGAAAAATTACTTATTTTACTTGAATATATTAATTCTACTTATCGTGTATATTCTAAATGGTTCATAAAAGTCCTGATACGAAAAGATTTCTAAAAACCCCTTAAGACCTTTAATTTTCTTTTAACTATTTTATGACAAAAAAGGCATTTAATTAATAAAAAACAAAATGTTTTATTTTAGCAACCTCATTGTCTCAGTAAAATTTTCTAATAAAATCAAATAAATATCATACCTGCCAGTATCCTGCGCAGTAATATTATATAAGTACAAGCTGCCGTGCTTGGATATCCTCGTCCTGTTCCCTTCCACCGCGGTTCCGTCCTTCTTCCAGGAGATCTTCGGCAAGGGCTCACCCTCCGCTCTGCAGGGCAGCTCGACAATAGCCCCCAGCTCCACCTCCATATCCTGAGGCTCGTACACCAGCTTCGGTTTCAAGTCGCTGCCAACCACATTAATGTCCGCGCTCGTCTCGGCGAAGCCATTCGAATTGCGGATCTGGCAGACATATCGCGCCGAATCACTTTCCTTGGCTGCAAGGATTTTCAAGCTGCTGCCTTCGTCCTCGATGAGGAGCCGGGCGTGAGGTCGGACCTTTGTACCATTGCGCCACCAGTCGATGCGAGTTGTGGGTTGGCCTTCAGCGCGACAAACCAGGGTGACGTCTGTGCCCGCGCGTACCTACAGGATATGGATTGAGTTAATTTTTTTGGGTTTTGTTAGAAGAATTATAAGGCTGCTTGATTTTGTTTAGATTTAATTTAGATTTAATAAATTGACTAATTAATTAATTATTATATACTTATTAAAAATGAATATTTATGATTGCCACTTGACAGAATCAGTAAAGGCGATTGATAATGTTTCATTGAACTATTGCGAGAAGTTCTGTACTTTTTTTGATAATCACTATAGATTATCTTGGATCTCTAATATTCTACTCGAATATTTGAAGAGGTCTAAAGATGATGTGATTAAATGTGTTTGTCTAAAGATACGAGATCACCCCATGCTTAATATAATCTAGTGCTAGAATCTGAAATGTAAAAAACTAGTTGTATCAGCAGCTCGGTGCGATCGAGAAATTTTCCATCGTTTTCATAGAACAAACTCATGTTCAACGCGTGATTTGTGCTTTATTCCTTTAATCTAATGGAAAATATAGTTTTTAATTAAATTAATTGCAATCATGTAAAATTACAGTTAATAATTTTACTTAAAAATTGTGACTCTGCATATAAGTGTTATAGTAGAAAGATCTTATCAATAACCGTTACTATAAAATTGTAAAAATTACATGAAAAACATCAATAGTCTTAATAATCAGCTTTTCAAACTTATTAGTACAGAGTAAAAAAAATTATAAGATAAACTTTACACTTATTAAAAATCCGAATTTTAAAATACAAAAAATATTTTAATAAAATTGATCAAAAAGATTTGAATGCTGCTTCTAGACATAGATCAAATTTGAATTATAATTTTGATTGAGAGAATGTTAAAATTTTAGGTGAAAAAGTCACCGTACCACAAGATTAATACAGATATGTTTTATATGTTTACGTAAAAGTGATATTAAAAAAATTTAAATCTTTAAATTTATCATCTATCAAACAGATTATATCTCAAAAAGCATATTTTTAATATTTTTTTGTCAACATAAGTGAAAAACTAATTTTTACAGAGAAAAATTTATTTTTCTGAGAGTGCTCAAGTTGTTTTCTCTGAGAAATAGAACGCGAAATATTAGACACATCACTTCTGCGAACGATATACCGCATTCCAGAGAAATAAAAGGTTTTTCAAGTTGTTGTCAAACTTTACAAAAAATAAAAAAAATAAAAAAACAAAAAAAAAATTAAAGTAGATTATACAGCGAAATTTACAAAGCAAAAGTGTGGTAGTTCTCGGAGAAATAACAAAAATTTTTATTATCAACAAATAAACATTTAATTTTAATTACTTTTATTTTTAAGATTTGGTCTCGATGGGTCTTAATAAGTGAGTTTACATGCAGTCAATGTACATTAAAAAAATGAAATTTTCTAATAACTATGAAGATAAATGGCAAAGTTTTGATATGAATCAAATTATGCTAAATTAAAAAACTCATTCATCTATTCAAGACAGCGCAAAACGAAAACATTAATAAAAAAATCAGTTCTCTGTAATTTAAACGAATATTATTGTTTATATAAGGAGATTATGAACATGTGAAAATTGGTTTTTCTAAATACACACAATTGCATAGAAGGCAAAGGAAAATTCCTCGGTCGGAACGAGCTTATGTAAAAAGCCCTTATTATAGTAATTTTGATCAAATTTTCATAATTTTATTCTTAAAACTTTGTCGCATCTACCTACGTTTCGGTTTAATTCTAAGCGCAGAACATTACGTGTCGTTCAAACTAAAAAGCAATGGATTTACTGACTATTTGGGCATCTCAAAATTTCATCGTTAAAATTTCAGCAAAATAATAATATTATTATTTACTGTTACAGTCAATTTACAATTTTTTAATGAATATTTAATTGACCTATTAAAAATTTACATAATTCCATTAACAATCTATTTGAACTAATAACAATCTCCTCTCACATTTTTATTTATAATCACTACAGATGATCTTTGTATTTGAATAGGTTTGAAGTTTGAAGTTAACATGTCTATCTAAAGATTAACTAACGAGTTTAATTCAAGCTTCACACTGTTCTAGTCCCTCGCCTCATCATGTAGTTTTCACTTTACGATAAGCGATAAGATCTCAAAATGCTTTTAATATTATTTACATATTTGTCATTAACTAATGTATATTCGCGTTTAAGTAAGTAATTTGTTTCATTTGAAAATTTAAAATATGAATTAGAATTTCTCGTTCCAACTGCATCTCGATTTAGCAACAGAAGTTTAAAATCTTTGAAATTTCCTTTTAACCAGCAAGCCAGTAACTCCTTAGAAATCACGCGCACAGCCAATTTCTAAATTTACCAAAAAACAATTCAACTCCGCAGCAAGCCAATAACCCCCCATTCCCCATCAACTTCAATCGAAGCTAACCGATCACTCACAGTCTGGGACCTAGGCGTCTCGATGAACTTGGGGGTCGGCGAGGTGACAACCAAGGTCCTAGCGCTGCGCGACTTGGTGGAACCCATGTCGTTGTGGGCGACGCACTCGTATTCGCCTGCGTCGCTCTCTGAGACCTCGGTGATAACGAGGCTGCCGTCGTCCCTTAAATTGTAATGCTCGTCGTCCATTGGCACCTCGTTCGAGTCCCGCATCCATTTGACGCTGGGCTGGGGATCGCCGGCCACTCGGCATCGGAAAACGGCAGTTTCACCGAGCTGGACCTCGACGTCCTCTGGGCCTTCCATGATTATCGGTTGACCTGAAGGGTTAGGGGTGGAGAGTGTTTTTAAAATGATGGTTTATTTTTTTATTTTTGGGATAAGGTTTATTTTTTGCTTTAAAAATGTAGTTCAGTTGTAGTTTATGTTTCTTTGAGTATTGTGTTAAGACGAGATAAATGACAAAACGTGTCTTACCACGCACGACTTGCTCTACTTTTAGTTACCGATAAGTTTAAAATTATCTTAGCAAATCTCTAACAGCCATCCGAGTTTCATTTCCTATTTAACGTATATCTTTACTCTGGCAATAATAATTACTTATCGCAACAATCTTTAAAACTGTCAATAAAATCAATATTCATATCCATCCAAAATCCACAAATACTCAACTGCAATGGAAATCGGCGGGGGTCATATCATCCAGCTTCCTGCCCTTCATCTCGCTAGGCGCCTGGCAGACCGCCGCCATCTCGGCCTTGTCCCTCATCTTCTCCAGCAGCCACAGCATCTCGCAATCACAAACCAGCGCGTTACTGTCCAGCCTCAGCCTCGTCATGGGACCAACGTTCTTAAAAGCATCAGCCGGCAGCCTCTCCAGCCTATTGTTCTGCAGATACAGCCTCTCGAGCCGGGGCAGATCGCTGAAAGTGCCGGGCAGGATCTGGCGCAGCTGGTTGGAGTGTAGGTAGAGCTGCTCGAGCCGGTTGAGATTGGAGAAGGCGCCGGGCTCGATGTGCGCGAGGCTGTTTTTGTAGAGGTAGACGAAGCGCAGGTTCGGCGCGCCGGAGAAGGCGTTGGCCGGTAGGCGCTGGATGCGGTTGTCATTGAGCAGGATCGTGTGCAGGTGCTTGAGGTTGTGGAAGTCGCCGGGCCGGAGTTCGACGATGTTGTTGAAGCGCAGGTCTCTGGTGGTGAAGGTTTTTTTTTTTAATGGGTTTGCGAATTTTTGGCTTTAGGTTTTTTGGGGAAAGTGGTTTGGCCGAAGGATTTAGAGTTAATGTGAATACTATTTTTATAAATAGAATTAACTTGTTATAAATGTTGTTGTAATATTGTAAAAAATAATACTTTTCGAAATTGAAAGAGTTGTAGTTTTTATCTGTTTTCTAACTGTTTTCAAAGCATTTCCAAAATTTTTAAATTAATTTTTGCATTTGTTGACCAGAAATTTTGTCCAGAATCTGGTCAGTTTTCTACCAGGGATTAAAGAAATTTAAATTTAATTACTTAATAATTATTATTTATTTTTAACTTCTTAACGATCACTATTGTTTTCTGTTATTATTTATTATTACTTAATGCAAGTATAGTTTTACATTTGAAATAAAGTAATCATTTCAATCCATCTTAATACGACTTTAACAAGTATGAATCGAGTTCATCAATCAAGCCTTTTAATTATTTGGACGTTCACTTGTGGCAAGCGCACGAGTGATCCAACTATAATTTAATAACAAGTGCCCACATGCTCTACATCAATCCTCAAGCGAATCATCAATAAGCCTTAGACACACGATGTTTAATAGCCTTGTTTAAACGAGTCAACTTATAATTCCCCATCAGCTCTTTATCTTAAAACTCTTTGTTATTCTGTATAAGCGTGAAGCTTTTTGAACATCCATGTTTCTCAGCAGCAAGCTTGTAAGCCGTGTTTTCTTTAAAAACGTTCGCCGATGCTGTTTATACAAAGCTGGGCCGGATTCGCTATTCTCGTGCATAAGACGAATTCCAACGGGTTCCGAAGCTCGAGCTTTAATTGTTCCAATATAACACGCGCACTTCCCTCGGCATGTATTTTAGTACGATATTTGTTTTTCTAGTCGGAAATAACTCGGAAGAGGGAACAGAAGGTTTGACGGTCTTTACGCATTAATATTGAACTCGGTCTTTGAGCGCCTTTGTAAAATTAGTTTGTTGCAGCTAACGGCGTTTTGTCAAAAGGTGAGTGTTTTTCAAGGAAAGTGAATTCTAAAGGCCGAAAACATGTGTCAATAAGTACAGGCTTTGTAAAGTCACGTATTCTCGTTTTTAAGTGCTATTATTCTTTGCATTCAGTTTTTTGTCAATATGAATATTTATTATGGTTAAGTGGATAAAAGAATATCGACAAATAAATTAAAAAAAAAATCTCTTCAACTTGTTGTCATTAACCAGAAAAACAAAAAACTAAATAAAAAAATAAGTTCCCGTAAAGTGAGAGGTTACTCTTAAAAATAAACTTTTGAACTATTCAAACCAAGCACCCACATAATCCAACTCAAAACTAAAATTGCCATCAATTCTTCCAGCCACGCACACATCGACAACAAAACTCCCGCATCATCCACCTCCCAGAAGCATCACACCTGCAGCCAACCAACTCCCTAAGCCCGCCGACAAAAGCTCGGCCCCTCATCATCGCCCCTCTCGAATAATAGAACATGCCAATCAGAGAATTGCCAAGATAGCGCGTACATGTAAGTGCATTCCGCGGGCTGCGCTCGCGCTTGCATGACGAAGCATCCGGATTTAGACGAACGCGATACTTACATTCACGAGGGGCCGCCGCCGGCGCGGCTCTTACTCTATCTTTCTCTCTCTCTCTCCTCTTGCGCGCACCTACGTTTATTATCGTCCTCTCGCAATGATTTAGCCGGAAAAGCAAAGCGAGATGCAAGACTCGGAGAGATAAGAGCGCCGCGTGCTCGAATTTCGCGCGCGAACTATGCAGGCGTGGGTGGAGATGCCCGATTCGAATGTATATCCGAAGCGTGCTTATGTACCGGGGATTTGTGCGCGAATGCCGATCGAGGTATAATTTAGGAAAAATTCGTTGGATGGGAGATGGTTGGGTGGAGGAGAGGGTATAGAGAAGTAGAGCGCGGCGTGGGTAGGGCTTAGGTTGGAGTATGTGTTTTAGTGCGAACGCGTGGGACTATTTTTGATTTCGGTAATATAGCGCCGGGTTGGGATTCTAGTTTATTGTTCGCTGGTTCGCTGGGGGAGCGAATTGGAATTTGATGGTGGGATTGGGTAATAAAGTGTTATGAGTAGTGTTCTGATAGAGTTAAGAAATATAATAGAGAGTTAGAATGCGTTGCGCGCCCTAATTTTTGCTGTATTCTTCGATTGACTCTGATAATATTCAAAATCATCATTGTTTGCTAAAAAATGTTAAAATTTTTATAAAGTATTAACTTTGGATTGCTCCTGGGCAACCTAAAATTAGCTGGTATACTCTTATAGCGGATTATACATAAGAGACAATTATATTGTATTTTAATTTTTTTTAAATTATTCAATATTATTATTATTTTTATATTAAACTATTAATAAGTTATAAAATTATTTAGAACTACGAAAAAAAATGATATAGTTACAAACTCAGATAATCATCATCCAGATTTAATTATAATAAATCATTAAAATCTAGACATGATTGATTTGATTACGTTTTTAAACAAAGAGTTGATCAATCGAAGTAAGTCGATATATAATTCAAATTCAACATTGCACACATGCTCCGAACATGAGCCAATCGTCAGACGTTTATTTTGGCTTCACAGCACCCAGTCATAACTTTTTTTATAGGAAGAAAAGATTTTTTTTTAATATAGTACAAATAGATACACGACGTTTACTTATAGAATTTTTTTTTATTTCTTTGATTTATTGCATTGGGCAGTGGTTACATTTTCTATTTCTCATTTTTTTTTATTTATTTATTCATGACCTTTGTGCGTAAGTTGTTTTAAATTTATTTGTTTTCAAATATTCGAAATTTATTGAAGAATTTCAGTGAGTCACAAATTACTCACAACTGAAAAAAATAGAGTCGACGCTGTTTTTAAAAATCCTTCCTGCATCCAACAATTCCTCGCAATTCAATCCTCAAACAATAGAAAACCGCATTTTTCCACGAATAAATTATCAACGTACCTCACAATATGCAATTGAAAATAAATAAAAAAAATCAAGAAACAGAAAGAAACGATTCGATTAGCTTCCATTCAAGATTAGAGGAGATTACCCCAGGGGCCGCGCGAATATCGCCTCGTAAACCTATAATTTTATACGAGGACTCGGAGAGCTGTGAGAACATTGCGCGCTCGGGTCGCGCCTTAGTCCGTACGTTAAGTCGTTCGCCTGAGTTAAGGGATCATAACTTTCTCGCTTAAACGAGCCGCAAGTCAATAGGAGGCTGGCTGCTTATATGTTTTCCCGATGAGAGTTTCGTAACGACGGCCGGTTCGTCTTCGTTTTTAAATGTGACATGACTGTATATACATTTTATTTTCGGAACTTTATTACGGTATTAAGGCCGCATTTGTTCGGTTAGTTATGCGTTTTAAATTAGAAAGTGTTAAAATATGTTTTCAAAGTGTCGCTTTACGATAGCGTTAATCGCGATTATGCGGCATTCATAGAAAACTTACTCGGCTGCAGTTAATGCCGCTAATAAAGTAATCACATTTCCATAAATATGCCCGTAACTTAGGATTTCTAATCTTAGAAAAGTTGATAGTAAAAGCCGTTACTTTTGAATTTTTACTGTCAGTACGTACTTAATAACGGATAATTACCGCGAGCAAATTAGTGTACTTTTTAGCAATTATCTCTTTTTTCCATCAGCTTGACACTTTAATTCGATCTTCGCGCGGGACGCTACATTTTATAAAAACTTCATTCGATTAGCGTATTAAAACATGTTTACAAATCAAAGCTTTGCTTAATGCGCGTAAATGACTCGTGAAAACAGAAAAATAAATATGACATCAGTACGGCGAGCAGGAGTTTCTTGAGAAAGCGCAGCACCGGACATAATAGGTGATAAATACTGTTATATTGCCGCGCGGAGGGAGGATTATAAACTCATTTCTTGGCTTTGGGGTCAAATTCATATCTTATCGTGGAAATATGGTTGCAATAAAAATCGATAGCCGACGGTGATTTTCATTGAATAGTTTTATTTCATTGAATAACTATTTTAATCTATCAGAAGCTAAAAGTGATTGCAAATTGTTATATTTAAAATTTTTTTTCATTAGAAAAGGTTGGGATTTGTGGATTTTTGTGAAGATAAAACCGAAAAAATGTACATATAAGAGTCATTGCTAAAGAATTGGGCGAGTCTTGACCCTGAAATCTTATTATATACTGTGTGCAGAAGTCGAGCGTGAAAACGACTCCAAAAAAGGACTTGGGTTCGAGGCGCTACACTTGAAATACAACTTTTCTTTCAATGTCACGGATTACGCAAACTTTTTGCAGAGTCCGTCGATGATTAAAAATAATCGAGAGAAAGCAAAATAATAAATAATGCGTGATCAAAATAAGTCATATATATGTACTTCTATTATACAATAACTCATTGCATAAGGTAATTTTGAACTAACGATATACTTAATAGTATTTTAATTTCAAAACTTTGCTATATTTTCTTAACATAGAAAGAAAATGACTTATCTTTTTCTCTGATCAAAAATTGCTTTTTAAAAAATAAATTTTAAATTTTAAAGAATTAATACATTTATATTTTTAATTTCGTTATTTATCTAAACTTATATTTCTTTTTATAAATAGATATAAATTTGTATTTTTAAAAATTTGGGACAAAGCCGTTCTGGTGAATCAATTTGATATCTAAACATTATTTGATGATTCATTTTCCTTATGTGAGAACTTTATCATCTGAGTGAATAAGAAGCATTTACCGCATTTTGACAATATTTGCAGCTTACAAAAATAAAACAGGAAATGATGACTTAATTCTTACAGTTTACCCACAAGATAAAGTCAAAATAAGTAAATACAAAATTTATGATTTTTAACTGTATAAATAACGTTTACAACATTGTTTTGCATATTTAAAAATACAATAAAAGCGATTAACATTTTAATAGGTCTGTTCAACTCAGAAACGCCTCATCCTCATTCAAAATACAAAGATCGATATCGAGTCTCGCTACCACAAAGCCGCCTCACAGCTGCGTCTTTTTTATCCTCTATCAAATGAGCCAACCCAGCTTCCACGTTACCTCACACATAGCCACAGAAAAAAAGCCATTCGAGCCTACCTCCACTCATTTCAGAGCCAGCTCGCCGCATCAAAACGATTCCGCGAACACCGAAAACAGTACCGATCTTCTTCTTGAACTAGGAAGCGCCGGAGCTGTGTTGTATATGTCTGGCGTCGCGGCCCATAAGACGAGCCCACGTACGACGGGTTTCACAAGCGCGGATTTACGGCCGTAATTTCGTATTCTGAATATATTTATTCGCGCTCGAAATGCCTCTTCGGCTTCTTTTCTTTCGTTTGGCTTTTCTTCTGCCGGCGATTTATTTATGGAGCCCGATGATCGGGAGCTTGATATGTTATTTCGGCGCGCTCTGGATTTTTTTCTTTTCTATGGGATTCGGAGTTGTGGACGCTTGGGAAAAAGATGCTATGTGTACACAGTTTTTGTTGTTTTAACATTATCGATAAGAAAGGGAGAGTAAATAATTTGATTTTTAAACGTTATTTTTAAAAAATTTTTAATTTCCCTTTAACGTTACTTTTCAAAGAAAGTGTCAGCAAGTTTTTTTAAAGCCATTAATGTGCAAACTGAAAAAGCGCAATTTGAGAGGTAGACCGAGTCGTAAAGCGAAAATTTCACTGATGCAAATAAGTTGCTGATGTTGACAATCAAACCAGTTTCAATGTATTGAATTTCATTTATTTTGTGGTACGCAAATGAACTGAGCGATTTCTTGATAAGGCAACAATTATATTTGACTGAAAAACCGGATCAGTTGCGAGAACTTTAATTATAAAAAAATAATTTTTCAAAATTGAATTGTTATAAATTTAATTGACCCAGATGAAACATGTCGAGTGAAAGTTATTGAACTTTATGTGCACGTGAGAAAACACGAGATGCACGCAAAGATATAATTATAATATTGATTTTCACTGAATTTAAAATGTTTTCAAAACTAGGTTCATAAATAATTTAGAGCAATATTTTAAAAATTAGATTTTTTGGCATTAGGAATGTAAATGAAACAATTTAAAAGTGGGCAGACAATTTATGATATCGAATAAAATTGTTTCGCTTAATATATTCAAAGCTAGCATGACAGCAATTAAAGTGGCGCCTCGGAATTATCGCGCGCCCAGTTATATATTCGTAGGCTTGACTGACACGACTAGTTAAGGGTTCATTTAAATAAGATTCATGGCAGTTGTTTATCGTGAGAAATAAAATTCTGATATTGTTTTAAACCCGAAATTTAAAGTTTTCAATTTCATACGCGTTCCTACTAATAATAAAATAAATACTGAACAATTTTTAACATGAATACACAAAAAATAATAACAGCCCGCCTTTAAGAATAAAAAAAATGCCAATTCAACTTAAAATTGAAACTAATCGGTAAACGAAAAGCCAAACCTAAAAAAACACAAAATCCAACTTACAAAACAGTAGTATTACTGGGCACCTTAGGCACCCTGGTAAGCCTCTGGTAAATGCATCTCACGGTCCTCGGACTGGTGCAAGTGCACCTCGCCGGGCATTCAGACCTGTCCTGCGCGCCGACGATTGCTATCTGCACCGCCAGCGCGATCACCAGCAACCTCATCACGTTACACCCACTCATTTTACACAAACACCGCTATCCAATCCCAAAAAAAAAAAAAAATTCTCAAAACACTAGCAGATTTCGAGTTCAAGCCTCAGCACCTCGCTGAGCAAAAGCAGCTGCATCGACGCGAAATAATCTGTATAGACGCGGGCGGGCGGGCCTCGGTTTCTCTCAGCGGTCCATCTCGTTTGGGTGCAGGCGTGCTGCTGGCGGCTCGTCACCAGCGAGACTGGATCGGGATCGCCGGCGCAGCGCGGCGCGCGCGGTGCGAGCTCAAGCGCGTGGGTACAGGGAGAGGGGCTGAGCTGGGAGCTTTTGCTCCTCGTTTTTTCGGAGAGCCGGAGCACGTGCTGAGGAAAAAAAGGATTTTCGCCAGACGGTTCCATAGTGTAGGCCTTATTCGTTTGCTGCTCTTTTTCTCTCTTGTGACTTTGCTGCGCGCGCGCGAGTTAAGCTCGGGGAGCTCGTTTGAGAGGACGAGATTTGCCGCGAGCGGCTGACGGATTGGTTTGCGGTTTCAGAGTTTTTTTATGGGGCTGAGAGTTTGTTGAGGGGGGATTATGTTGTTCCGGGTTATTTTAGTGGGAAAGAAAGATTTTATGAGTTGCTGCTGATAATATAATAATGATTTTTAAATGCAGCGCTGAATAATTAGTAGCTGAATTTGACTTTTGAATACTATTTAGTTGAATATTGCTTCTGTAATAATTGACACTTGTTTTGTATACTGATAAACATGCATTGTAAAAATAAATTATACATACACAATTGGTAGTTTACCTATTCATTAAATAGTATATATAGTACAAAGATTCTTATAATGCTAGTTTACAATGATCGTTATCAAATAAGTAACTATAAAGATTAAACAATCTTGATATACTTTAGCACAAACTTGAATAGCCCATCCGAGATGTATAATCAATTACCTCACGCCGCGCCATAAATATCAGACTCAGCTAGCCGCATCTTCATTAAAGGTTTCTTTCATAAATTAACACGTATAGAATTATCAGCGGAGTATCTAAACAAATGTTTCTTTGGTATTTACAAGGGCATGATGAAATAATGGTAAGTATCGGTGGATTATAACATTTTTATTTTAAAAGTATTTGGTTTTGCTGTTTCTGAGTTCACGCGCAAAGAGTTAACGCACGCGCAGTGGGGGGAACGGAGCACAAGAGCGCACCGCAAAACGCCGGTCCGTGTCTTTTTTTTACCCTTGTGCTGCTTTTTCATTTTACCATAGGCCGCGTACTGAGTGAGCTTTTTCGAAAAAATATATAAGTTCTGCAAGTTTGATTAAATGTAAAAAATAAAAATGAGCAATAAAAAGAAAACTGCAACTTTTTGGCGCGCTGCTTCGCAGTGTTCACAAAGTCACAAGATCACAACAGTTACAGTCGCGGGGCGGATATATAGAAGCATACTTAATAGATATAAGCTTGTAATATAGTATTTTCAGGCTCTGGAGCTGTGGTATTGTATTGTTATAAAGTGATGAAAGCAAAAAACTGCTTTACGAGATTAGTGGATTATACATGTAAGAGGATTTACGTTATATGTTCTTAAAGAATTTTAAAACATTTTATCGAGAAGTAATTCGATTTTTTTCAGTTATAACTTATGAGCTTAAGGTGATTATTAAATAGAAGAATAATTGGATAATTGTGAGCTGTTTTATGTTCTGGTTATATTTCAAGCAAAGATTAAATAAAAATTTGATACCCAAGTGCGTATAATTAGTAGGATAAAATGATTCCTAAACATTCTTAATAATTAAATATCCATCTTTGTAATCAATCATCCACTCAGGCGCCATTGCGTTTTAATAGCATCGAATCCCAATGCAACATACATCGTGTTATTATTCTCCGAAATTTTCTAGTAGGTAGACACATGATCGCAGAAATGCAGTAAGGAGATGAGAGAGAATCTTTCTACAATTG
>UELX01003761.1:0-21439 GCA_900480035.1 Eupelmus urozonus
GAAAGTGATTTTAACCTCGTGTAGACTTTTGCGCCCGAGCGGAGCGAGGGTGAAAAGGTCACACGAGGTTGAAATTATTTTCTCTCTCGAGTATCGAATACAATTTTCATCATACGACGTGTGTATAGCTCGTTTTCGAGCACGTGGTTTTATTTGAGCGTGCGCGAAAACGAACTTCGCGCACGGCGTGCGAAAAAATTTATTTATTAATATTAGTTATTAATTATACAAAATTTAAATAATAGCAAAAGTTTATTATAAACCGCAGGCATAAAGAGGTATATTATTTCCAAAAATCTCGAGGATGCTAATATCAAAGAATTACCTATTATTTGCTTTCTAAGTAGTAGAAATAGTGTAGAAAAAAGTTCTATAACACACAAATAAGTGGCCACAATTAAGGTGGGAATAAAGTACTATACCTGTACCTGTACCTATAGGGAGTAAATTCGATTATTCGCTTGGTACATATTATACTATTATACGTTAATTTTATTCATTTATACAAGGTGCTTGTAATTAAAAAATGATTTATACTATTTATTCTATAAAAAAATGTATGCAAACAATTAGTTAAAATTAGAAATATTTTATAGTAAATATGTGAGTATACAAAAATTAGATTAATATTTCTAATAAAAAGAAACAACTTCAGGTAACGCTAAATTGCAAAGAACCGTAAAAATGTCTTTCATGGAAAGTCTTTTAAAGTGCGCTGTCTGCTGTATACCAAACTTCAGATATAAATTGTTCTCAGCTAGTTTTCACAGATACTTGGGATTTAAGTATAAAGTCCCTTCTGGTCTTTCTCTTTCTAAAACTTCTTCCACTATCTTTGTATTTTTTGGAATTTTAGCTCAAAGAAAACAAAAAACTCAGATAAATAAGACAATTATTCTATTAATCTACCTATATTCAAGATTTTAAACATTGTCTCCATTCAAATATTTAATGGCCAACCTAGGTAATGCATCGAATAGTTTTAATGCCTTGAAATCGGATTAGTCAATTTCAATTATTTTTTTAAACGCCATATAATGTAAATTGAAAGCAAAGCACTTATTTCAAGTATGAAACGCAATTCGATCTCGAAATAATGCCTATTTCGAACATGTAAATGGAAAACGGAAGTTGTCGAGCCAGTGGACGGGCTTAAGCTCTCGGCAAATGCTGAATAAATGCATATACAGCCGACATGCGGCACTGCTGGAGCAGTGAATATTGTAATTAACTGTCAAAGAGTTTCGCTTACTTGCATGCAAACAATTATTACGTGCCGCTTATATTTCGCTAATAATTCGATTTCCTCGATATATCGTATCAAAGAATTCCGCTTGCTTGCATGATGCGAATAATTATTGCAGGGTATTTTCCGTGAATAATTAGTTAGTCTTTTCCAGATATAAGATTACGGCAATGAAACAAACTTTCCTTTTATTTTTTACTTTCTTTCACATAGACTAATAAGTTTCATCCATTTTCTGATATACTTCAGAATAATAAACATCGTTGTGATGATTTTCATAAAGATGAAATCTATGGATCTGGATTATCGTATAACCAATCTATTAGAATAAATAAAAAATAACGTTAATGTTCTAGATAAGAAAATATTTGACTAAATAAACAATGAGAACAAGATGCCGAGCTTAAAAAAATTGATGACCCAATAGAAGTTTTCGCGGAATTGTACAAAATATACGAATTTGTCATGTCAAAAAGATAAACGCCCTCGAGAGTGTGTGTATGAGAGAGACAGAGAGAAAGGAAAGTAGATCAGACAGTGTGGCATAACGCAGTAAATCAAATCAGAAGCGATCAGCTGAAGTAGCAAAACTGTACTGATAACATCCGACCTCCCCAGTTAAAAACAAAGGGATGACTTGACGCGTAGAAAAATGACGTATAAGAATGCTCTAGAAGATAGAGAGTTAGCAATCACCGGCGGCAATCGGAACCTCATTGAACATAGCGTAGTAGTGCAACAAGATAAACAAATATCTTAGAAGAGAACATGTCGCCGATTAATCATGTATATATAAGTGAAAGTGTTAAGAAGTAAAAGTAATAAATTTGTGCAGGAGATGTTGTCTAAGATCTTGTGGCTATGGTCATCGTAGAAGTCAGTGTGATGTATACTGAGCAGAGATAATCTCGCTGATAAAGTAAGCAAATGTTGATTTTGCTTTTCTGTAAATATGAGAGCCTAAGTTGGATATCATCAGATGGACGACGTAACTAATGAACAAAGTATCTATTCGTAGTAGAAAAACTGCTTAAGTATCCATTTAACAGTGTCTATGTAGAATCTGATTAGCTGAAGTGTCTGTTAAAAATAATTTTTGTTCGACTAGTAAAAATTATCGTAATATTTTGTAGTAAATACAGCCTTTATAAATTTAAATCAATGATTATTTATTGACGTTAATATTTGTTAAGTTAATGTATTTGAATGCAATATTAAACCATGATCATATTCCAATTGACAAAATCATTAAACCACTTAACTGGATCAAATCTTTAATTAATGATTGAAACTTTTGAACTATTTAAGTATCATAGTAAAAATGTAGATTTTCTTAATTCTAGAAATTTTTATTATATATTTTCTCTTTTAATTCACTATACTTTAAAAATAATTCTAATAATTAAAACTACTTTCGAATTCTATTGATAAAACGTTTATAACTATCCAAGGCCAATTTCAACTCTGCTTAAAAAAAAATGCAGTCAGAGACCCTTCTGTTTATCCGCTAACTCAGCAGCCCGAAAGCTCGCGCTCCCCATAGCTCATTGCCTCTTCCTTCTTTTTCGGAATAGTGCTACCCATTAAGTGAATATCCTGTCTCGCGCGCGGCATTCTTATCTGTGCTAGGCGCGCGTGAAATGGCGTCGCATCGGCTTTATATTGGAAAAGCATTAAGCCCACTAAAAGCGATCGAGAGGGTGCCGAGCCGCACCTTCCTCCTCTTCCAGATTCTTTTTCTCCGTCTTTTTTCTTTCTTTTTTCTTAACTTATTGAGCATGCAAGAATCGAGCAGACGGCTAAGAAGGAGTGCGCTTGTCGGCTGCACGTTTTTTTGAGAGTATTTGAGATTTTTAATATTTGATGGCCTGGAAGTGACAGCGGTGTTTGGTTTTTCTTTTATTCTTACTAGGGGAATGACTTATTTGGAATTAAAGTAACCATGATTATTACTGTCAAAGCAGTTGAAAGAATGCCTGATAAGAGTATCAACTTACTTTATTGTTTTTTGTGGATTATTTTTATAAAATTTATATTGAGAAAATTAAACAATAAGACAAATAAAAAATTCGAAAAAAATAACACCGGATTCAAACGAAGCATTTTGTACATTAAAGTAATAACAAGAAAATAAAGTAAACTACTTTCATCTCGGTATTATTGAGGTCTATAATATTCAAAAAAGCTCTTTAGTTTAAGAAAAGCTTTGCAAACAATAGTAGAATAAAAAAATACCAGAATGGCATTTTATAAAAAAAGTCATAATAATAATTTCGCTTTGTATGTAAGTTCTATATTTTAGTAAGTTCAACTTTAACATACGTAATTGGAATACTGAAGAAATCATTTTTTGTAACAACCTTTTTAACAAACTGGAGTATCTCTAGTTTTAGCATATTTTCAAAATATCTTCTTTAATTTTTAACTACTTTTTTAATTAAGATCTGTATATTTTTTCTATACAATCATTACAATTTTAATAAAATAAAACTTGTAATTTTACTACAAAACTTTTTCATATTTAAATAAATTTTTTTAACTTTTCATAAAATTTATGTTTAAAAATATTTTAATTACTAAACGTTAACGAGAAAATGAAAATTTTTATTACACTTTTCATTACACTAAGTACTTGGTGAAAAAGTTTATTTTCTCAATTTTGTTCTTCCTAGACTACCTACTACTTCCTAAATCAGTTTTACATAAGTAGTTAAAATTAAAATTTCAACGATTTCTTTTACATTGACCTAATTAAATTATTAATTATGTCCTTTGTTGAATTATGATTTTCAAATTGTGATGGCAAATATATAAAAAGTTCATATCACATTTTTAAAATTATTTTCATCTTTGTATAATATTTACGGTTATTGAATCCATATGGTAAAGTAAGCATTTCGTTTTAGTATGATAAAGCATTTTATGATTGTATCTCTGATATTTTGTTTTAATTCGGCATTTCGAATAAAATTTAATAATAAAATAAATTTAAAGTTAATGTCTAATAATAATATGACAATAGAATTTTTGTGTTAGTAATTGACTATATTAAATTTCAAATACCAATTATAGTGAATATGATACATAATAAAAAAGCTCAGTTATTGTTTATTTTTTATTGTAGATTTAGTAAGTAAAAAAATATATTTTTATTATATTAATGAATATATTTAGAATTACGAAAAAATACCTATTATTTAGAAAATGAACAAGTAGTCGGGAATTATGTGTGAAAACGCTAGGAATATTAAAAATTCATAGATCTATAACATTAAAAAACAAAATAGGAATCTGGATAAAAAAAATTTCCGCAGAAGATGATTTTATCTTAATTCTACTTCAGACTAAAATAAAAATTACATCATTACTATGCAGGAAGCAAAACTTACTCACTTTCCTAGTATTCATATGCAATTATCGCTTATGGTAACACCATTAAACTGTCGCCATCTCATAATCTTAATACAATGAAAGGTAATTTAATTACTCACTCAATTGTGAAAAAATAATAAAGTTCAAGGAAACAAACTTTTTAACTACAGTAGAAACGCCAGCTATGCGTAACAATGAGCCACTGGAAAATTCAAACCATTTCGATTCTCAAGTAGGTAAATTAAATACGCTAACTCTCGCGTCTTCGTAAAAGTAATTTGTATTTTCTGGGTGCTCGTCGAGAGCTTTATTATTTTCTTCTGGAGAAAAGCTGGGCGCGTGGAATGATTCACTTTTGTACTCGAGCACATTTGTTACGGATTTTTTTGCTTCCGGACCACGATTTATCTGCGGATGCCAAGGTATTTTTATCGTTTCTACCGGCTCGTTAATTTTTTGAAGTAATTATATCTAAGAAGCTAAATGATGAAAATACTGTATTTAAATGAAAAAAAAAATAATTTATTGATTAAAATATTTGTAGTACTTATGTAAAATTATTATTATAAATTAATTGCGTGCTCCGAGATAAAAAATATTACCATAACAATTCTTATTATTTATTTTTAGTTAAATTTTCGCAAATAAATATTGCATGGAAATAAGGCTTAAATATATAAAAGTATATTTGTAAAAAACATTCTATAGGTTAAAAAAATATATTATGATATGTAGCTTCCAATCAATTTTTATAAATATATAAACTTGATATTGTTAATTTTAATGACAAGAGTGTTCAAGGATGTTACCATAAAATTGAATAATACAAGCGCAATAATAAGCGAAAGCCACTTACATTAATAATTGCCTCAAAGTACATTGTCAAGCAATTAAAATATTTAACAGATTAATTGAAAATAGTCGCGGTAAATCTGTTTTGGAACTTGTCCTAAGCCCCTAAACTTTCATAATTTCTATTAGACACCTGACAAAATCTTTTATTAACCTTAATTAAAGAAAGTCTTTACAAGAATTTGATCCGTGTACAAGACTGAGCGTTTGATTAATTTTATCGAGTTCGAAATTTCGTTAAACCCGGCGAAGAGACTTTAGCTCTCCGCATTATGCATGAACTGTTTAATCCAGCTGTATTGACGCTCATTGCTGAAGAGAGAAATAAAATGGATTTATTACAATACAGAAGTACAGTGTACTGGATAGTGTACAGTTTGTGATCATTTGCATAAAGTAACTAGTTCCTATTAATTGATTAGATGAATTAACGATACATTACTAAGATAACATTGCTTATTTAAGGTAATTACGGTCTCCAGACATTTAGATGATTGCTGGCAAAGGCATTCAATTTACTTATATGGTGTTACGATAACATCTTTGTTCATAATCAAATTTTAAATAGAGGCGTGGTTATCAGTATAATGAAATTTTATTCTGGTGTTCCATACAAAATTTAAAACCACAAATGAAAAATTGTTATATAAATTTTAAATACACACAAAGGCGATTATAAAACTTTTAACATCTTGTACAGATTAGCTTTTCTGACAGTCTATTTCCTTTAGATTAATAATTCTGAAATAACAGTAAATATGTTACTGATTTTAATTTTTAGTTTTTACTCTCTATCATATTTTTATTTGTATGCAGTAAAAATCTACATTTCTGTGGAACATATTATTAAATCTTTCGAATGTCTCATTTTCCAATATTTAATATCATATAATATATTTTTATATTTTTGAAAAATACCAATCTAAAATTTCATCATTCTGTAAAAATACTCATCCCCATCATCCAATAATACACTTTAGAAAACTAAACATATCTTGAAAATCTTATCCACTTATAAGTATCTAGCATTCTTCGAAGTTTCAAGTCGATCAAATCCCCCTGCGCTTTCTCAAATTCCTATACGCAGCTTACCCTGCGCCGCACTATATATCTTACATGTTCGCGCATGATCCCGGAAGTAGTATTATTGTAAAAGTATTTTTGGAATTCCGGCAATACCTGCTCCCTCTTTTATGCGTTGACGTATTCTTAAACTTCGCTTTCAAGCGTTACAAAACTTCTTTTGTTCGACAACGAGCGTAACAGAGCGGGCATTTAAAAAGCATAAAACATTCAAATGTTATTCATGACGTTTAAAAGCTTTTAAACAACTATTTCTTTTTTTCAAAAAACTTTATAAAAAGAAGTTGCAGAACCTTTCTCACAAGTCTATACGTATAACGTCAGACGGTGAAAATAAGCTCAATAATATAAACGCGCGGATAAAGCTCGAAATTAATTAAACGCCTTAAGACTTTGGAAATTCAGTTTAAACGCCTCGGCAATCCCGTAATACGTGCGCGACCATCGCACGAGACGTGCATTCTAGGAGCTAAATTAAAAATCGATCGCCCCCAGCAGAAACTCCCAAAACTCCGTGACGTATACGCGCGCATGCAGCCTGACGTCATTAGCCAACTCGTTTTTCCATGACCTCCGTGCGCGACCTTGATGGCTCCGAAAATTTCCAGATAACCGCGAAGGGGAAGTAACCGGACAGCGAATGCAGATGCCAGCCTTCTATTTATACCGACAGCGTACTGATAAACGAGCCGGCTTGACTGAAAAATTAGCGGCTACTTTGCTTAAAGCGACCAAAGATCGATGCCAGACGCAGTATCGTCAATTACAGAGAGGGATAAAAGCGCGGCTGGCCGCAACGGCGATACTCGCGCCTAATCCACGATTAATCTCCCCGCCGCGAATTATAAATTCGCCCTTACGTGCCTTCGTGTTCATAAAAAGTATCCGGCTGCTGAATTATTCATCGGCGCGCCGGTCTTCTCCACTTTGGGCGCAACTATATTACGCGACTTCGTAAATCTCGCCGGGAGCTTGCGCGCGATGGCCGCGGGAATTTAAATGACCCGAACTTTGCCGCGCGAAAGCATCTTTAATGTATAAGTTTGAGCGAGGGCCGTGTCAGGGGCGCTGTTTTTTTTTAATCGTTTTTTGTGCTGAGTTTTGGGGTGGTGATGGCGAGGAAAGGATTTGACGCCTAAGTGTTTGCGCGGTGGTTTCATTCAATTTTCGAGTTTTATCGGCGTTTGAGCGAGCTGAAGAACTGTGTTATTTCGTAATGTATGGATTGTATTTGTGATTTTTATTGGTCTTTTAATGGAAAAGTGAACGTTACTATTTGTTTCTTTGCTACGCTGTTTGTATGATAAACTTTACTGATTTGATTTGTTGCTCGATCGCCAGAAATTATTACTTCCACTGTGAAACTAAATTCATTTTTGGCGCTAAATTAAACAACCATTAAACTTCTGCGCAAGTTGTTACGGAATACCACATGAATATGAAAATACTCTTAGATAGTTGCAGAACTGAAATTTCGCAACTGCAGGTGACAACCTTTTGCTCCAATTTCAGCTACACTGCTTCTTTGTAAAGTAGTTTGAAAACTTGAAACGAGAATATTAAATTTTTCGTGATACCACTTGCAATATATATAATTTAATAAAACTCAAATATTTTACCTAAAACCAAGCAATAATTTTCGACAAAGTTAATTCACATTTTTTCTCCAACCTGCACAACCACTAATAAACCACTTTATGTAAAACTAATAAATAAATAAACCAATTACCAACTAACGACGAAAAGAACTAATCAAAATCTAATTAATCTTTTTTCCTCAAGTCTAGCGGCAAAGCCAACCACCTCTATAATCCCCAGAACACTCAAATAAACAGAATCCACGTGACAGCCCGGGGCGTGCGTCGGAAGCGATTAGCACCGCACCACTGGCATCAATCTGCGCGTAAGTTTTCCGCACGCGCAGTTATGCAATATCTTGTATCAAGCGCATGCACACGGCGCACTGCAAATATTCCCGTATAAATGTAGCAGTGCGTGTATGCGAATGTTTGTGAACGCAGATGTACATATATATACCTTTGGCGCACTGCATAAACAGCTGTAGCAAATTTGATGGGAGGATAGAAGGGAGAGGGGAGCGCGAGAAGTTGCACGGAAATGATTAGGATTATGAGGCTAGTTGAGGCCGGGAGGAGCTCTTCCCAAGAGTATTCCGAGAAAGCTGGCGCGGATTCGCGCGCCAAGAGTGTCATTAGGATCTCATTATTTCGAAATGGCTTGGCCGTATTGTTAGACGGGTGTGTAGCAAGGAGCGCTTGCCACCGTTTTAAAGTGACTCGCTGTCGAACTGAATGCAGCGGGGTTTATAATGACTTTGTCGCGAGTGTGATGCTGTTATTGGATATTCACTGAGGTTTAGTTTAATATCAGTAATTAGAGGGGCTTACTTTTTCAAATGTTTCTTTTATAGCTGGTTTTCTCGATTTGATAGCTACGGCTAGAAAAGCACTTTTTTAAACTTCTATCGAAAAATTTCAATTTGGAGGAGATTTATTCAATTATAATAATGACAATTGTTCCAAGAGTAATCTAGCAGGAGTGGAGACGTTTTATCGCCCCTTAAACTTTTTACGATCGAGTTTGCATTCTCGAATCGGCCACTAGTTCAAACCATGATTACGGCACACTACATCATGCCACGCGAGGGGATAAAAGATGAAAGTAGGACGTCCGTGGAATAGGAAATTTTTTCCTTCCAAGATAAACGTTCTGAAACCTGGGCAACGTAATACGCGCCATGAAATTCCATAAATAAATTTGAAACAAGATTTAACCCTCTTAAGTGGGTGGAAAGTTGCGAAAAATCCGCTCTCGAACTTTACCAGATAATGCAGTGAGCTATATGTATAAGCGTTTTTCTTTATCTTTTATTCAGTGTTTATCTTTCATCGATATATATATATATATATATATATATAAACACTTTATTTCATGGGCAAGCTTTTTCGGTCGCTCCCCTTTATCAGGAAGTCGTGGTAAGTTTATACGTAAAGAAGGAGGCTATTAGGAGTAAGTTAATTTTAAATAAAATTTATAATATTCAATATCGAGGTAATAAATAAAAAATTTTTTTACCTTTATACAAAATATGAAAAAAGTATAAATGTGTTTAAGTAGATATGGTCCAGGTTTAATCAGACATCGTTTGATTAGTCTTCTGATTTATGAGATGTACATAAAAATTTTGTGATACAAATATTCAGCAGCCTGTAAGAAGTTATTCTGAGAAACCAAAATATATTATTAAGTATGACCTACACCAGTAGGCGTAATTTTTACTATTGCTCATTCCTATTGATTCAAACTGTACGCGTATCCACTATTAAAAAAAAAATTTTTTATATTGTACTGATTTTCTCTTTTTTTTGCCAAAACCGACAGTCTATCTTGACTATTAAACTATAAGCTCAGCAAAGAACACAAGTATATATAGCAAATTAAAAACGTACATTTTTTAATTCATCATAAGAAAGAAAATCTTACCCATTTCCCCAGCGTCAATCCAAAAATAAGGCTTTAAACAGTCTCTCACCTCTAACAAGGAGCAGCACGTACCTTATTTTCTGAATTGCTAGCAATACCAAGAGCACGTGCTGCAATAATTATGATTAATTGCGCCAGGTATAATTATGACGTAAATTCCACGCGGCGGAAGGGCCGAAGGGGCGCGCGGTTCTCTATCCCTCGTGAATTCCGATGGCTATGCCAGGCGCTCGCGCGGCCGGCATCTTCATTTGCAAGCCCAGGATGCGCCATACGCCAGCTAAGCGAGCTCGACATTTTACTAGCTCGGAGTGCTTGTCGAGGATTTAAAAAAGATTTGGTAGTGGGATTTATTTAAATTATAGTATTTAATTTAGCAGGGAATTGAATGTTGAAAATACTAAAGGTAGTTTTCGTTAGTAATTATGCGATAAAATTAAAAAAATTTTTATTACAAAATTTATTTTATGATTTTTAATGATACTGCTAGAAAAATTAACGACCGCAGGTCATATTTTTTATTAAGAAAGTATTTTACGATAAAAACGTGTTAATAAATAATTATAAACATAACTATAAATTTTCACGTACATATTTAAGCAAATTATGATAGTATTTTATGAATTTCATAAATTTGATTTACGAAAAGCTGGCAATACCGCATGCTGTAGTCCGCAGTAACCGCGAATAAGCTGTATATGTTCTCTTAAAACTAATAGTCGAATGGTATTTATTCAAAGTAATTAGTACGTTATGAATTGCAGATGAAAAATCTGGATTAACAGTTTACAAATTAATTATTGTCTTTCTGATAAAAATGTTAATATTAAATATAACAAATTAAACATCTATTACTTCTCAAAGTAGTTGGTACTTTTTTTTTTTTAATTAAGTTAACACTATTTCTGGAGACTTGAGAACCCCTCTAGGAGTTACGAAAAGTTGTTATTTAATAAAAATATCGCACCAGACCTAAGTTGACAATATCATTAACGTTGAAGTCGTCAGTTAGAAAGAAAGCTGATAATTTTTCTAACAAAAGTTGATTAATTATTGACCAAACTGAAAAACTGGTCAATCACTATTTTAAATAGTAAATTAATTTTAAATAAATTTAAATTAATTTTAAGGGAGCTACGTGCTAATCAATTGTTATCTGTTTGTTTTTGTATGATCCACATCTTTATTAAAATTTGCAAATTTTGTATAATTTTTAAAATCTCTTCTTGTTTTTTAAATAAAAATTTCTTCTGGCAATGAAAATATCATAATGCACTTGTAAGGTATAAAAGTAGCACAAAAAGATTATTTTAACAATAAACTATCAAACTGTAACTATTAATACTACTTTTCCATAAACATTTACTCTCACCGTGTTTAGTAATAAATCTATTCAAACATGTCGAATTGAATAGTTCTACTGTTGACTATATAAGGATTACTAGGAGACTGGAAAATATCAGTAATTTATGTCCATTCAGCATTTAAACACTCGGAGTGATTCATGCGCGCCGGTAATTCTCTAGCGCGCGTGTATTCGTCAGGAAAGGTCGACTGGCCTTCGCGCAATTATCAACATTTATCCGTGCTCGTTTCAAATTACGGACAGCTCCATTTCATTATCATATTTAACGCGATATTTTACGTTATAACTTACTTAATGAAAGTGCTAAAGGTATTCATAATCTTTTAAGCGAGATAATTCTTAAACGCCTTCTGTGAATAGCAGAGCTAATTTCTCAGACAGTTTTTTTAATATCCTTAGCGCAAGTTGAAAAATATTATGGCTTGAAAAAAATGCAAAGCTGTCTTAATACAGACCCTTTAGTAACTAAACGCTTTAATAAAAAGCGGCCATTACTTCATATCTTAACTAAACTCCAAGCTTTCCTCTTAGTCAATAACAAAAATGCATTCAACCCTCAAAATACATTCTCCCTCTATCATCTCCAATACAAACACTCCTCTAAATTCCACGAGCCATCCAAAACTTCCCTTTAATTTCCATTCTCTCCGAGCGAGCCGCGTCAACCCCGTCGGCGCATTCAGAAACACACTCGTTCTCAAAACAAAATAGGCCAAACCTCAGCGCCTGCAAGACCAAACATCCTTAAACTTCGAAATGGGTTCTCGCGGGGCTGGAGATCGAGAAAAGCGACTCTCCCCATCCGTCATCCACCCACGCGCTTAAAGCCCGCACTCGTCTTCGGGCCGCGCAGTTGCGAACGTGGCCCTTTCGTCAGGCGAGCTTGAAATTAAGATGAGCGGTCGCATGGCCCTGATATCGACAATGTATATTTACGAGTTTGCTGCTCTGGTCTGGCATAGGGGAGAGGCGAGAGAGAGAGAGAGCTATGAGAAATGAGAGGTCGCGCGGAGCTAGCAGTCGGCGGCAACGAGAATGGACGGTTTTTAGTTTCGAAAAGAGCTGTCTAAGCGAAGTTGGTGTTTAAGAGAGCTGTGGTTTGGAATTTTGTATTGTAAGCGGTTTTAGGATGGTGATTAATTCGGTTGATTATGCTAATTTGATTTGGAATTGATTTCATAAAGGGAGGGGGTTTGTGTTAATGATGAATAATTTTGAATTGGGAGTTTATTGGTGGATAATGCTTTGATATATTATGTAATATGTATGTTAATGTAATATTATTTTGATTGATTTAATTAATACTTAGTTAATACTCTTATTGATTATGGAGGCTTAATTATTATTAGTTAGACGTAGAATTTTGGTAAATGTTTTTATCTAATTTTTAAATTAGGTCTAATTAACGATGACAGCTTAAATTACTAGTTATTAGAACCTGCAATAATGTGGATAATTATACAAAGTTTAATGAATATGCTCATACGTTTTAGTAGCAGTCTTCGACTATGCAACTTGTGCCATATTGTGAGAGGATTTATTGTTAAGAAAATTCAATATTCCTAGTATAGTATAGAAGTAAAGTTTTGAAACAATATTTTCATAATTTATGGTAGGTGTTACGTTAAATCTTATTATAGAAATACAGCATATTAAATGAAATATAATAATATAATTTTTACGTTTTTTTCTTATACTATTATATAAAAAACTTTTCATTCTTGTAATCACCCATTACAATTCAATCTAATTTTAATTTTCAAGGTCTAATTATGCCATATAACATTGCCTTATAAATACGGCAAGAGCATTTAGTTTTCCACTCATAAACCCAAATCACGTTTCTCGTAAATTACAAAATTTTATATTTCCTCAAAAAACCAGTGGAATCACATTCATCCCATACCACTCATCGATTTCCCGTCGACCCAAAAGCACTTTATTACCCCTTTTTACAAAACAGGAAATCAAGAGCTCCATTGCAGCCTCCAGCGCGCCTTTCGGACTCTAAAAAAGCCCGCCGAAAAGCACTTGAAAGCCAGCGCACATCCAATACAGCCCGCCCGATATAACAAAAAACAAACCGTGGCAGTCACGTATATAGCCCGAGCAACAAAAGCCGTCCGCCTCGCGCGAGAGAAACGCGGGCACGTGCTTTATTAGCGTCGATGCGACCGAGCCTTTTAAACGGGCCGCTGCGCGCGCATTGCACGTACTAAGCTCCGGCAATTGCCGGACACCTGCGTATATGCGAGATCCGAGTTCCCATCTGCTAGCGAGAGTAGCGGAGTGCCCTTTTTGTCGCGCGGATTGAAACGAGCGCTGGTATAGGGATGAGTGCGGACTTTAAGGGGGTAATCAACGGGGTGATTTGAAGGAGGTAATGGATACGATGAGGGAGTGACTAAGGGTTGGGTTAATAAATGAATATAGGTATTGAGATGAAACGGTTTGGATCGTTGTGTAAGCTAGTGTAGTTGGTATTTATTTAAGTGAAGTAAATAAACAATTTGTTTGTTTGGTCTTGCGAAAAAAAAAAACAAAAATCATTGTAAGTTACTATTTTGTTTTTAGTTAAAGCTCATACTAATTGTTATGCGCTCAAATCATGCATTATTCAGGCGCGATTATACAGCCAAACAAATAACAGAAAATGGACAGAAACGAAAATGTGTAAACGAAATGTGGCATGGCATTTTGATTCATGCGTGTGGTGGCTCTCGCGCGTCGCATTAGGAAACTCGCCATGTTTTTGCATCACAATGCGCGATAATCAGCGAGAGAGCGAAATTTGCGCTTAAGGTCGCGCCGAAAGCTCATGTGTGTAGAGGGACAGAGAAAGAGAGATGATTTTTGCCATGCTCGCTGCGATGTAACCAAACGAACGAGCGCAGAAATGTGTTTCATTATACAGAAAGAGGAGGGGACATTTGTTTCAACGTTTAAGTCGGTTATTTTGAAATTAAATATTTAATGCAAAGTGCATTAGAATTTCTCGGTATTGAGTAGAATAAAGCTTTTTTAAGTAAAAATTAAATTTATTTACAATAAATGAAAATGCAGTATTATTTTAATAAAACAAAAAATTTTGGAATATTTTTGTAAAATAAATCATTTACAGAGATAATTTATTTTGCTGACTCTTCATTTCAATTTTATTCATTTATTATGTAATTAAATTATTTATGTAATGTAAATGATACATATATTATAAAATCAATAAAAGCATAATGTCATTTTAATAAATCATTTCAAAATTCCATTTTCATTAATATATGTTATATGAGTTTTAAAAAACAATTAACTTTTAACAATATTTTATTACACTGACACTTTATTTCGAGATTATTTAATCTCAAGTCAGTGAGCGATAAGAAAACATAATACCAAGCATGTAGTTTGTCATTTTTACGGACGACCCCTTTAATGAGAAAACGCTTTAAAGTATTTTAACGACTTAAATGCAAGTTACGCTTCAAGAATGTAAATTTAAACTTTTTTACTTTGCCGGTTAGCCAAGAAGGATCCACGCTAAGTTCTAATTATCCTTCTAGTTAAAATAAAAGAATTTTAATCGTTAAGTTATTAGAATAAAAAAAATAATTCATTTTTTATTTTTTCTTCATATTTTCTTAAGAACCATCCCATTAATTGAGATTTCGAAAACACATTTTTTTAACTGGGTATTTTTATTGAGTAAATTCTGTTTCAAAAAAGTACAAATGTTAGTTAAAATTATTACAAGTACTTCTACTTTTCGTTGAAAATTCTGAAATTTTTCTAATATTTCAATTGATTCATCCTTATTTCAAAAATATTTTTTCTCATATATAAAGCCACGTTCCCTACTCTAAAACATAGCTACGGTAGATTTCTATATATTAACCTTAAAATAGATCCAACAATTTATTTCCCGTCCCCAACCGGAATCCTCCCGCCTTAAACACTCCCCCTTCTCAAAACGATCCATAACACGTCGATCGCAACGAATCGCGTCAATTATAAGCTTTCGCCCTATCAACTCGACGAGCAATATCTCCCTGCTACGGCTGAGTAATCTCTCAGGAACTCACAAACGGGCAGTGCTGATACGCGAAGCCAACCGCCGAGATTTGGCGTTTCAATTTATCATCCTTTTGGAATCGCGCGTAGACGAGCCAGCCGCGGCAGCGATAGTCGATTCGATGAGCTTTCGCAGTGGAAAACTAATCAAGCGCACTTGTGATTATTCCAAAATCATGTCAGGTTTGCGCTGCAAGTTGGCTTGGTTTTAAGAGATGAGTTTGCGAAAAATCGTTTTTTAAAAATAGGGGCTGACTCGATGCGGGAGTTGAAAGATGAATGGTTGGGCTGGTATAATATTTTACGGGTAATTAGAAGGAAGTGCTTGTTTAAGAAATGGTGATTGACGATGACGATGAGGCTCGCCCTGTAAAATATTATTTTTGACTTTCTTTATCTTGACTTTCGTTAGAAAATTTCATTTGTCGTAGAAAAAAATGATAGGACCGGTTAGGTATATGCGTAAAATATAACTGTATTCCTTTTCGCTCAACTCGAAAATAACTCCAAAACTTACGGGTTTTCTATATATCTCATAGGCACGAAGGTTAAAACGTTGTACATATATTTAGCTCAAATAATCAGACCCTCCACAAAAATTAGATTCTACTAGAAGTACTTAATTCAGTAGTAGACTCTAGACAATAAAACAAATCTTTATTTCGAGAAAGCTATTTAACTCAATTTTTTCCAACACAAACCTTGAGAAACGAAAAACAATCTAAAATTTAATAGCTTTGACATCGACTAAACCTTGGCTATGACCTGACCACACGCACGTTCAAAATAGTGACTCTCAAATATTTTGCTTTCTCGACCTCGAACTTTCAACCGTTCTTAATTTTTTCCTATACTAAATTTACCCCTCTAATGTCTTCGGCATACACATCGTCGTGAAATTCACGAGTGTGTGTAATTTTTAGAACGCGATAGCTTCGACATTGCCTTGGATATTCTGGTGTAAGGGAACTGTGTTTGCTCGATGCCTGATTTATAGATGTAGTTGATAAATGCCGTTCTGAACTTGTTTTTAATTTTCTTGGCGCGCTGCTGACCAAAGAACCGGAATTTTCGTACGGCTGACTATTTATGCATTTTTCTACTGATTTCTGTTTTTAGATATAATTGATTGATTTTATATTTTAGATTGTTTTATTTTCCTTCATTTTAGAAACTATAGTTAGATTATAAAGTTTTAAAATAAGATAAACTAAGAATATTATTGAATATTATTGTATTTATTATTGTATCATTGTGTTTTTATTACTTTATACTTCGTAATCAATTATTTTATTTAAAATTATATTATTTTATTCAAAAACTTTTCTGCATAATTTTAGCGAGTATACATTACAGCAGACACTGTTTTTAGAACTTTGATAGAAGAGAATCTTACATTTCAGATAGTTTTGAAGCTAAATCGGAATTTGGATATCAAAATTCAAAAGCAATACAGTGCTAAAAGTTCTTAGTAACAATATTCGAATTTGTAAGTAATCCTTTCTTGAAAGCAAAACTCAAGGGGGCAAGTTAAAATGTACTTTGCCAGTGAAATCCATTTAAAAGTTTATGTGAAAATTTGAATCTTTAAAGTTGTAAGATATTAACGTTTATGAAAATCTGATAAAAAAAGTTTATGCGCTAATGAATATTTAGTGCTTAATTAAAAAATTACTTTTTGGATAGACTTGAATAATAAATTTAATAATTTCATTTGAACATTATAAATTTTGCAATTTCTTAGCTTTAACATATATTATATTCATTTTACCTTGCATATTCATTTTATCTTTTTCAAACTTTGCATTTCGCACTTTGGTTGCTACAGCATTAAATGTATAGTCGTCCTTATTCCTGTTTAAGTGATGAAGTAGAGTTGGGAAACTGAACTTCCTAAAACGCGTACAATGTATTAATATAATTTGATGTCCTCGGAATTTATGCCAAAAGATTTCATCTCGATGCGGGTTTATTCTCTAGAAGACGAATATTATGTAAATTTGACATTGATAGTACTATATTTATCGTAATCTTACGAAGATTACAACGACTAAATCATAAATAAGGCGAGACAAATTGCAAATACATAGTCAATAAAGTATCTGATTTATGCTAGATTTATATCCTTTAGAAAATTTACTTTATAGATTTAACGTTTTTATATTTAAATATTTGATCAATTTTGTCATATTTCCAAATTCTGAGAGAAAATATATTCGGAATCACATCTATTTTCAAGGTTTACAATAAGTTTCTTCTGCTCGAAAAATTTCAAGCAATTACAGAAAATAGCGAGCAACAAAATAACATCATTTCACGAGTACCATCCAGTAAATAAACTAAAACAATACGCTCTTAATCCCTTACTTCTCTACTTCTTACATTTGTCTCAACACTATTACCGTTATTTACAACGAAAAGCTCCAAAATAATAAAAAAGCGCAACAAAAGAAATCTCGTTGAAACGTTTCATCGCTTTCCCAATTACCAACCAATTACACACACTCTCCCACCCTCTCTCTCTCTCTCTCTCTCTCTCTCTCTCTCTCTCTCTCTCTCTCTCTCTCTTGGGCAGCCTTAAAATTCCCATTAGAAACTAAAAATTTTACGATCTCGGCCTGCCTGCGCCAGCTCTAAAACAATAAGACTCTCCAACAAGCGAGCCTAATAAAAATTTTGTAATTTCTCGCTCGTAATCCCCTTGACAATATCTAGCCCGCGCGACCAGCCTGATAATGCGCGGCCAGATTCCGCGAGTCGCGAGTGTCGATTATTCTCCGCAAATTGCCTTTTCGGATAAGCTTAACCGTCGGTATGAAACGACAGGTCACGCGCGGGAATTACCTCTCGCGCCGCAATCTGTCAGGAAACAAACGGAAATTGCGAATCTACGCCCCCCCACTCACTCTCTCTTCATCTCTTGCCCTGCTGTGTATAACGGAAAATTGATTTAAATCTGCATAACCGAATTTCGCGCGCGCCGATTCATCGTATATACGCGTATACTCTAATTATCTCGTGTGCGTCGCGCGCGCGATATTCGATACAATGGCTTGATATGAGGTGGGAGTGGTTTTTTTAGCGGAGGGGACTGAGGTTTTTTTAATTCGATTACGGTCAATTGAGTGCGATGAATTCGATACGGGAGCGGCGAGATTTTTAAATGCTCTATTGGGAGGGGTTTTTTGTCGACAAAGTGAAGCTATTGTTATGGAGTGGGCTTGATATGGCGAAGATTGAACGCGGAATGGAATGAAATGGAACTGTTGCTTCGGTGGGATAGGGGAGATGAGGTACTTTTTGCTACAATTATAGAGAATTTGATTTTAAGGCATTGTTATGATTGATGATTTTATTTTTATCAATTTTGCCGCTTTGATTGATTCTAGAACATTTTATTTTAAGGTGAAACATATAATTGAAAACTAGTTGAATAATTGAAAAAAAATCTAACTAACAGAAACTCAATCATAAAAATGTAATTTTTTTTTTAACAAAGTATTGATTGATGTTAGGTTATATTTTGCAATTTTGAGTGTAAAAATTGTATTTGTTTAATATAAAATAAGAAAAAAAATTTAAAAATAAAAAAATATAATTTTAAAAAGTAGACAAGTAATGTAGCAATCAATTAATTATACATGATGGAGGGTCGAAACTGTTATTCACAGCAACGTCGATTTTTTCGTAAACTATAAAAAGGCACAATCTTGTTTTTTATAGATCATTTTTATGATAAAATTAAGTGCTCTCAAAAATAGATTAAAAAACTTTCCATATCCTCGAAACTATAGTTTCACAAAATAAATCATAAAAGCATTTTGTAAATGATAGCTAAAATAGTTTCAAAGAGCTACAGCGCTCGAAAAGATATTGTTATAAAATAAGTTTATCAAAAATTTAATTCAATTTAACAACATAAAAGAAAAAAAAAGAAAAAGTTAAGTAACTCTAACATCAGCTGAAAGGAAGCCTTTCCTTACCATGTCAGAGTAAACCAGTTTATGTACACATGGCTAAAGAATCGAAGAACCTCTTTCTTATCCACTTTGGAGGACTTATCGGTGTATCGGCGTTAAAGTTACGATACATCACCCAGAGATTTATACAAGTTCGTCGCGGCGTTCTCTTCCGATCCAGGAATTTTTCGGTTTTTCCTCTTTTACTATCTCAATTTTCTTTTTATTTTGCAAAAGTCGTCGCGCAGCACGAAATTGCGAAAAGCCAACTTTTGCCGTTGTCAATGTAAAAGATTTAACGACCTAACTTTGTGTTTGACAACAAAGGCATCGAACGACGCTTAAGCTCATTACGCGAAAGTTCATGGCTTGGTTAGAACTCGAAAAATCGCTCGAAAAAGTCCTGTGATACTTATAAGGAGATTCATCAACGAGCTTGCGGCATCTGACAAAGGCTGTTGATATATACATATATTTGGCTTAAAGCGAGAATGATGTAAATTATATACTTTTTATTATGATCTTATACCATTACGTGGTAATGCATTTTATTAAAAGTGTTTTTTTTTTCATGCTTAGAATTTTGAAAAAGGGGAATTTAGGCACTATTACATAGCGTTAGCAACAGTTTGTGCTATATGATGAATTCAATTATACATCAAGCACAATTTTTTTTAAAATGCAACTCATGTCGTTTTTTAAAAAATTAGAAACAAATTTTTGCTCGTAAAATTTAAAATTATTGGTTACCTATCTTACGAAAGCTCGAAATCGACTTTCCGAGCACTTCGTTCCGCGCTCCAAAGAACAATTAACAAAATCCTCGCTAAGAGCTGGAAAAATCACGTAGCAGAATTCGTCACCTCGACGGCGACATTGAATCGGCCTCCCCGGCACATCAAAGAGTCGACTATCACTCTGCTGACACGTCAGCTTGAAAAATCCTTCGCGCACACCTTTTGACGGACACGCGACGTCTTTACCTATACTCTTTCTACGCAAGAAAGCCTTCCTTTAAAGCTCTTTTCGTTTCTCGGAAGGATGGCTCTTTTCTTCACGAGAGTTCGCGCGCTAGCGGGCGGATATCGAAAGGAGCTGGGTATGACTGCGAGGATTTCTTTTTTACTTTTGTCGACGATAGACGGAGGAGTGGATGTTAGGGCTCGTCTTATCCGCGATGGCTGGATTTGAGACTGGGTCTATGTATGGATAGCGGAAGGAGCAATATTGTGATGCACATTTTACTTTTATAGGATGTATAGTGGTCGTTGTTTTAAATTCAATAGTAAAGTGAAAGTTTTGAAATGAAAAATTCACAAAGATTTTTTATTTCATAAATAATTTCTAAAATGTAACATTGAAACTGTTCTTTTTAAATACCAATTTTCGTCTATAAATTCTGGTTAACTTATAAAATTATTTCAAATAGAATTAAAATGACTAAAATATTGCTTACATTTTAAAAAATTAATGGCCGCTGATTTATTCGTACATAACTGCGCATAAGTAGATAAGGGTAGTAACTAGTTTGCCTGAATTTTCACAGATAACTAACTGTATTTATTTACTGGAGTTACGATAATGTCAGAAGCATAATGTTAAATTTTTATCATAATATTATTTATTTTAAAATTTCAATAACTAAAACTTTTTTTATTAAAAAATTTTCAATTAATCTGCTCTATAATTGAATTGCTATTAATTTGATAGTATTTAAAAACGTTCAAAAGTTTATTCTATTCCGTCACCAAGCAATTGACAAACTAACCTCTTTTTATGAAACAACTCTAATCACGTTTCTTACGCATCTGGCGTACCTGTACATAAAATGATAACAAAAATTAAATTACTTCCATTATGATTGTTTTATAGTAAACTCTTACATTGCCATTTACTCTGACAAAATCTTAGTAGAACGCAAAAGAATGTGTGTCTATAAAGTAAATCTTTTTGCACTAAAATATGCATTTGTGATCGTATTTTTTTTCATTAAAG
>UELX01003762.1:0-21435 GCA_900480035.1 Eupelmus urozonus
CCCCACCACCCCCAATCATCCCCTCAGCCACACTCTCCCGCAGAGCCACACATCCGATCTCGTCCGATCGTCGGCAAAGAAGCGTGAAAGTGACACGCCTCGAAAAATGCCCAGCTCCAATAGTAGACCACTCGACTGGCGCGGTGGAAGGAGCGCGCCGAGAGCCGAATAGTAGAGGAGGCGCGCGCGCTCTCCTACCTCGTGGCTCTCTCTCTCTCTCTTTCTCGGCGCTGCGGATTATCCGCTCGCGCGAGCGGACACACACACAGTCGGAGAGCGCGCGCGGAACCGGAGAGTGAGAGAAAAGTGAGCCGGCTGAGAGAGAGAGAGACTGATCCCTGCGATGTGTCTGCGCGCACGATGACGATCAGCTGTTCAGCTCTCGACAGGCACGCGCCGCTCGCAATCCTTTCGGCAGTCGCGTTCTTGCGTAGCCGCGTGTAGCTACGCTCTCTCTCGCTCTTTGCGCGCTGTGCCTTTTTTTGTGAGGGGATATAAGAGAAGGATTTTTCTTTTGTTCAAGTCGTGCTCTAATCCAGGATCGTGATGTGCTCAAGTGTGAAATAATAAAGTTTTGGTGCGGAGTATTTAGGGGAGAGGAAGGAGTGATAATTTTAGTTTGCACGGAGAGTGAAGCGGGGCTGCAGCAGCCTCGATTCGAGGAAGTTAAGCTGGAGGTTCTCGGGATGTTCCCGCCGCGCACGGAGGCGCCGAGCGCCGAGAAGCTGGCGCTGTGTTATGCGCCCCACGTGGACATGACCACCGTCATCGAAGTCGAGGTGATTTTTTTTTTGTGAGGGGTGGTTGATAAGAGAAATCGCGGGGAGCGGGGAGAGGGAGTGTGATGGGATTTTTGGGACTGCTGAGTTGGAGAAGTGTGAATTGGGAGGATTGAAAAAAGTCGAGTCATGCTTAGAGCTCGGTTTTTTGGTTTGAAGTTCAGTGCGGTTAAATGTAGAAAGATGTTGTGTGTTGATGTTTTAAAATTCATTAATTAATTCAAGTTTTTTAATTTCTCATTAATTTTAAATATATACAAAAAGTACGTTAAAAACAGCTATATTTCTAATAATAAACGCTTGAAATTATAAAATTTCCGTAGTGATTGGAATAATATCTTTTTATGTAAAATAAAGATAATATCTAAAGAATTTATTATAAAAACACTAAGTTTATAAAAAGAAAATTGATTATTTACAATAATTACAAACAGTATTAAAAACACGTCACAATTTAATAAAAAGATACTTTTATCTTTTTTACGACATAAAGTCAAGCATTAAGAAAGATAAAAATAATTACTCCGTAAGTTACAACATAAGAGAGATAAAAAAAAATTAAAAAACGTGTTTTCATCTTATTAAAATTACACTGCATACTAAACATAATCTTTTACCTGCGCACTGTTCATTATCACAGAGCCCAGAACACACACATTTTAAAAGTACAAAAGTGCTCTTTCGCATTCCACTACCTATTCCATTCTAATTATCTATAATTGGCTAGGCATTACTTAAAAAAGTACCCCTTTATAGGAAAATAAATGCAATAATAAACTATAATTCTTCTGCTACCAGCGGCTATTACCGCATTAAATCGATCCTAATGATCACTATAGCTCATTAAAAAAGCCTATAAATTCGAGAAACACACTTCTGCGAATTAATCAAAAGGCATTTTACCAAAGCGCGCGCACTTCGCGCCGAGTAAACAAGGAAAACGAATTTGAATATTGAAATTTAAATAACATTTTAATAGCAGAAATAAAACGCACTCAGCCTACATTTCAGCCCGACGAATAAAAGAAGCCCGTAACTTTTAAAAGTGGAAACTTTTGCCCGCCACCTAATTGATCCTGAGTAATCCCGGTAAAAGTTTAGATATACATAATGGCCGGTAATTTGTACCTCCCGAAATGCCATCCACATATAACCCTCAAATTCGTCCGTTTCTTTACCTCGGTCACTTACTGCCTTATCGGCCCTGCCGATCGCCATCCTTCGGCACCGTTACCGGCTTAATTTCAAACTTTTTCCCGTAATTAAGCAACCGTATTACTCACGAGCATTCAATATATCCACCATATAAGTGATAAAATTGCCGGCATATCTTCCCGGAACGATTTCTTCCTTCCACCTCGGCTCTAATAACCATCAAATCGGCCATCTCTTAAACCAACACACAAACACCTCTCGGCAATCATCCGCGCATCCACCCCTTTGATCTCTCCAACAAGGCGAACCGGAAAAGCCCCGGATAAAACCCACTCGCTCGCATCCTGCCTTTTATTCTCTCCCCCGTCTCTGTAGGCCAGAAAACGAGAAACAAACGGAAAAGCCGGCATAATGCGACCGCTTGAATTGCACAGTTCGCGCGGATAATCGGGCTCTGTGCAGCACCGGATGCATCCCTTTGATTATGCGAGTCCGACTCTATCTCCATGAAGATATTATACTTGGATGCTGCATCCAGAGCGCGGCTTATTATCGCGGATCTGAGACGCGAATGAAATGGCCTTTTTTTAGGTTAAATCGGCCGATCGGGATTAACCGTTTGTCGCTTTTACGGCTCTGTTTTTCGCGAGTGATTATTTTCGGGCTTATTGAAAAGTCGTGTTTGGCGCGGGTTTAATATGGCCGTTTAACGTCCGCCGGATGGAATCGTTACTTTGGCGAGAGAGGCGGAGGCGATAAATTAGTGATTTAAATAATGAATTGTGACAAAGTACAGTTTTAACCGCTGGCTTTATGTAAATACGATAATGCAGACGCTGCGCGGCTACTTGAGAAACTGCGGATCTTTTTGCTCGATCGTAAACTTAATTTTACTATTAATCTTTCAGAGTGAATTAGGAGTGGGCTTTTTTTTTAGTTGCTTGGAGCTGCAGAGTAATTTGTAAGAGTAAATTTTGTTGTGAAACGTCAGGAATGAGAGGCTAAGTACGCGGGAGATTCTAATTTATCGGCGGGGATTAAAACGGAGGCGTTTTATTCGACGTTGTGTAATGTTATAAAGTAATAACTGTAGGGAGTTTAATAAATGATTGTTAGATAGTAACATTATAAGTTGTTAGTAAATGTTTATTAAAGTATTTGATGAAAACATAAACTGCGTTAATGCATTACGCGCGTTTCTTGAGTGAAATTTGAAAGGAAAATTACTGTTAAGTATTTTAATGTATTTATTTACTTAGATAGTTGAATTTTTTCTAGCCTCGAAATAATCGTTTTGAAATTTCGATTCGCGACCTTTGTTCGACTAACATACTTCCTCAAGTGCTGATTTACCGTCCAATAATGGACCTGTCATTCGCGAAAGCGCAAAAACATGACAATATTGCCCTGATATGGGAAAAAGGACAGAGATTGACTCCCTTCGCAGACTGAAAAGTACTTGACCGTTTTAATATCGCGCTCTCTAGACCTATATTTTTGCTCTCATAATTTAACGTTTCAGTCAGAAATGGCTGTTATTAATAAGTATTTTGTACCGCAGATTAAATAAAGTAATCAAACATGTTGCACTAATTTTATCGTATCAATAATTTTTAATCAGTTCATTAACACGGTAATAATCTGTTATTTGATTTCTTTTTCCTCGAAGCCAAGTATGCATTTTATGAAACTGGTTTTGTGCAGGATTGAAAACTTAAATATCTCCTTATATTAGGCTTAAAACCATACAATAAAATTGAATTTCCGTACGACTTCGACGTACGACTAACCATTTCACTAATCTTCGATCCGCATTAATAAGACATTTTTTATCTCTTACAACCATATAACGATCCATGAAGCCTAAATACGACGAATTATTAATTACCCACCGTTTAATCAACTCGATCTCCGCCAATAGATCAGAACACTTGACCCCTCACCAAAAAAAAGAGCAAACCATTAAACCTCTGCATAAAAAATTCAAAAACTAGTTCCTAAAACGTGAGAATCACCGACCGTCGCTCCAGATAAGCGTTCCCATCGCGATCGCGCCTACCAGCTCCGCTTGACTACCAATATGACGTATATGCGTGCCCCCAAGGTGAGAAAATCACCGGAGGATTTATGAATGGTATCTATACATATACCCAAGATCGATCCTCCGCGCGCTCCTCTATTATCTCTAATAACGACTTATCGGATTATCGCCCGCGCCGAGATATCATCTCCTCTTTTTTCTCGTTCCGTCTTTGATCGAAGCCAGCCGCCGATTTTCGCGAGAAGTGGATGCGCGAAATTGCCGATTTCTCGTTCTGTAATCGGATTTAAATGGCTGTTTTGTCGCGGTTGAACGATCGGCTGGTTGCGCAATGCGGGAGAAACACGTTTTAATAACGGGATCGGGAGAAACAAATGTGTCAATTTTGCGAGCGTATCGATTTTTACTGTTGTGTCATTCTTCACCCCGCGCCAGAAAATAATATCGTCGTTACGTTTAATTATTTAACGAGCGCGCCGGAATCGGTTATTCGGGCGCGAGAGATGAAAAAAGGTGCTTTGGTGTAAGTGTGCCAATAACTGAAATTGGTTGACTGAAATCGCTGATATTGCCGGGGAGCCATTTTTTGTGTGTGTACATAATATATCTCATTTTTGAAATGGGATTTTCTTATATAACTCTTACTGCTCTGCGAAATTAATTCGATCAGAAATGAAAAAGAATTCTTAAACTTTTACACTTTATTTTATACGTTTTGACAATCGATATTTCAAAGACAGATACAATAGACCCCAAAAACCCTAGCCTTTACATTTCAGATCGCCCTAAAAAACGATTTCTCCAAAAAGTCCACTACAACTCCAACCATTCAGTACCCCTCATTTCTCTCGATCATCTCCCTCCTCGCCTGAAACTTCACTTATACTCGCCTATGTGCGACTGCATGTGTGCGAACGCGCGAAAAGATGCGCTGGCTGCCTGCGGGACACACCTACATTTTCTGGCCGTGAGCTATTTGCGTTGCGACAGGTTGCTACTCCCCGGATTTGCATAGTTTATGGCTCTCTCTCCCTCTTTCTCTCAGAGGCAGCATTATGGCACATACGTGCGCTGGAATCTCTCTCTCTTTTTTTCCATAAATTGCGAGCACTTTTTGCCTCTTTTTTTCGGGACCGCCGAGGATTTCTTTTCTGAAAGCGGTAAATTATCATCGCGATGGGGCCTTTTCGGGCCAAGAGAGATGGTAAATTGCCCTTTCGTGTGAAACGCTGGATTTCGTTTTATTAAAACGCGCGCGGCTAGTTGCGGCTGATACGATGATAGCCGGGGTGTTATTAAGAGATTTGTTTGCATAGTTAATTGAGCGTACGCCGGTGTTAATTTTTTCTTCTCGCGCTTGCTATACACGTGTGAAATGTCTAGGGTAATCGATGGGAAAATGTGTGAAAGGTTTATCTTGAGGTAGTTTGGAAAGTTTCGTGAAATCGGTTAGAGATGGATGGAGTGCTCTGGATATTTTATGGTTAACGCGAAAAATATTTATTTTAATAAGTGCGAGATATTTCAATCGGATGTGTTTAATACTCGAAAAATAATTGATTTTTTCAAGCGAGAAGATATCGTAAATTTATCGGACTCCATAAATACGCTGCGAATTCTTCGCGTGTAATTAACACGTAAAAAATTTATCGATTTCGCGATTTATGGTGAAAGTTAATTTAATATACTTACTAAAGATGATTTACTGGGTCGGTAAATTCCGATATTGCCAAAATTCCTTTCCGGCTGTACTTGTAATAATGTATACCCTTACTTCTTTCCAACACTGAGAAAAAGGAATCTTCACAGTTAGTAAATGTCGTACTTAAATGAGAACGCTGAAAAATACTATTTAAAAACACATATTTATTAAGTGTTAAGAAACGTGGATTAATAGTTAATCCATAGGTAGATTAGGTCCTAACCTAACCTAACTTTTCGCGCTAACAAAGGTACAGTCAACACGCCGCGTCTTAATAATTAATCCAGAGTGCATTTGCTCGTATTTAAATCCAGTATGGATTAATTATTAAGACGCGGTATTATCTATAAAGATTCTTTTTTCTCAGTGAACTTAAAAAAAAAAATCAAATGCTAGTAAACTTTGACTTCATTTTTAATATTAATACATAAAGTATGTATCTACATACCGCAATATCAGCACAATATCATTACGATATTCCCCATACCGCTTCCAAAACAGCGAAACCGTTTCCCATCTCGCAATAACGATCCGCAACCTCCAAACAAAAACGCAGCTGTAACCACAATAATTCGCGAAATTTTAGTGCCACCGATCTGCCGGCGAGCCGTAAGAATATAATTTTTATTCGGCCGCGCTGCTTTTGTGCGCCTCCACCTACGCGCGCTTCTGCCCTGGCCGATAAGCAACCGGTCAAAAATTTATGCGATCATTTATAAGCCGCGAATAAACGGGATCTCCGGCGCACGCGCGAGGGCCCGAGAAAGCTCAAACGCGTTATTTATGGAAAATGCGAGGCGAGCGGCGTTTGTTCGGATTCTTTTGGGCTGGCAGAGCGCGAATGAGCTAGCATGTTTACGAGCATGGAAATCAGTGCATTAAAATTGCGACCTTTTGCAAAAGGGGGATGAGAGTAGGAATGGGTTTTGGTTTCTCGGGTTGGCCTTTTTCGTTTTGGGCTGGGTGTATGAATTGTTGGGGATTGTAGTGTAGAAGATAGAGATCGGAACGTGTGACTCCGATTCAAGTGTATTGAGACTACTTTAACAGATTTTAAAATTTACAAGAATGGTTTATGATTTTTTTTTACAGAAGTACATTTAACATAATTTCATCAATTTTCAAAAGTATGATATCCGCATGTGACCATGCAGTTTAATGTAAAGTAGATTTAAGTGTTTATTCTTATACCAATAATAAAAGGATTTTTTAACAACTTTCAAATTAAAAAATAGCTGGCCATACAAATTACTTCCATAATTGTTAACTCTATCGCTGTTTAAAATTTTAAGTAGTTAATCAAAACATCTAAAATGATATTTGAATGAAATTTTTTAAGAAATGTTGTCTAAATGCTTCTTTTAGATGCTTTAGAATGTTAATTGCAAATTTTGAACAGAGATAGAACGAAGATATACGATTACTATGTGCAACTGTATTTTGGATCTGCTTATTTTAAATTATGATGATAGGACCTCATTGCCATTTGTATTACAGAAAAAATATCTTCAAATTGACCAGAATAGAAATCTATCTCTATTTAAGCATAAAAAATAGTCAGTTTTCTATTCGACGCCGTTAACATATGCAAGATACTCATCTGCAAAAACTCCCCTTACTAAAATATACACCCTAAAACAATACCCCCAAGCATCGCAACATTCCCTATCTAAAAAACCAAAACATAACCTCTCTATCTTTCTTCCAGGACCGACTGACGGGCCACGGCGGCATCTCGTCACTTGGCGGCGGCAACAGTTCGCCTTACTCCGGAGCCCATCACCACGGGCACCGGGGCAACGGCAACGGCGGCGGTATGCCCCATCACGGTGGCGCCTCCCTGCCCACCGCCTCGGACTTTCAGCCGCCATACTTCCCACCGCCGTTCCCCTCGCACCATCATGCCCCGGCGAGTCCCCAGCACCCGGGCCTGGGACAGCCCCAGCACCTGGATTACCTCGTCGGTGATCCGTACACCCAGACCCTCAACACGCTCCACCAGCATCACTACAACCACCTGAGCGCGGCGGTGACGGCCGGCCAGAGGAGCGGTGATCTCAGGAGGGACACCGAGGCTATTCATGTCGTGAGTATTTTATTTATTTATGTTTAATGTGATTTTTAGGAGGTTTGGGTGATGAAGTTGGATTAGATATTGCTGAAATGTTTTTGAGATTTGATGAGGACTACATATCAACTGTCGGTATACTATCGATACAATATAGGTCAATTTTTAGGTTAGGTTCGTATTTTCGTTTTATGTTTTATTATTGTCCTATTTTAGTGAAATATTGGGAAAACTTTAAAAAAATTTAGTCTATTTATATTAACGGCAATTACTATGAATACAAAGAATTTGTTTAGAAAAAAAACTTTTTGATTAAAAGAATTCCAGTCTTCTGTTCTTTATTTAATGAAAACAAATCAGGAGTGAATCCCCTTTAAAGCCATACTATGCGGATGCCGCCGGTTACTCGATTGAGTTTTCCCCCTGCATTCTTAAAATTACAAGCATAGTTGACGACCAAATCAGTGACCGTATAACATATATTTATTTTACAAAAAGAATAAAAGACGCGTTTATTGTAAATAGTAAAAAAGCAGATAATCTCCCACATAAATAATCATAAAATTTAATAAACATTACAAAGACACTTTCAACCCAATCCCGAAAGAAAATTTCATTCAGCAAACAGCTAGTCCCACGAATAAATCCCATCCCAGACTTAGACAAATTTAACGATCGCGCCATCACATCAATCAAATAAATAATGGCACACATTTCACGATAATCCGAAAAATCCAGCCTCGCCAACACGTGTTTTCGCGCGGCAAACAAGTTTACCGCGCAGCTCGAAAAAAAACTCGATTAGCATCCACACTCAATAAAGGACCTCCTCTCCGCAAAAATCCGAGAAACTTCATATTTCACCCAACACTCTTCATTTATAATGCACTAATTGACAAACGCGCACAGAGAGCGGAAGGGGTCAGGCGCGGCGTTAACGAGCCGTCGTCGCATTTTCTCTCCCACCTCGCCTATGCGATAAATCAGCACAATTAAAACCTTTCGCTCGGGGATCGATCGTCCTCCTCATCATATACCCATCCGTTCCCGCGCTCTTCTCAAGCCTGTGTTATTAGCATTTGACTCGTCGCTTCTTCTTCAACGACGACGAATTGGCATTCGGCTAAGTTTACCGTTAAAACGCGCTAGCGCCGCTCATCTTCGAGGCTCTCTTGACCGAGTCTGTTCGTGTGTATAGGCGACTCTGTGTGCGTGTACACAATGGTAAGAGCTACTCCCTTCTTTGCTATTCGATGCGTCTGCAGCTGCGCGCGTGCTGGCGCCTTGTAAGGCCGTTCGACGACACGTGGGTTCGTTAGGCTGAGGATGGTTTTTTTAGTGGTGATTGAGGATGGTTCTTGGGATGATGGCCTATTTGGGTTAATTAGGTTGGGATTCAGCTTTTATTTCTTAATTAGTGCGGATTATTTTAATCGTTATGGTGATTAATTGGGCCGTTAAATGTTTCTTTTGAGTGGTTGTATTAGCATTTTTGGAGACTAATAACTAATGTTTGCTGGCGATTTTCGTAACCTTTGTGTCACTATAAACTTGTGTAGTATATTTTTTTTAATAACGGACAAGATAGAAAAAAAAATAATTGATGAACTATATTCAATCGTTTGCTATAATCCCACCTCAGCGATCCCCAAAAACCGAACCGCCATCCCACCAAAAATACACTCATTCACAAAACCATTACCGAATCCACCCGACTCTCACGTAAGCATAACCGCAGCGTAAGAAAAAGCCGAAATCCGATCCAGTATCAGCTTTCGAAACGTCAGGTTTCGGACTCCCCTCGCTCCTACATATATCCCCGGCCAATTTCGCGGCTTTAAATATCGATCGGCCCAGACATCTGTCACTTCATCATTATAGATATACATCCACACTACGTTAAAATATGCGCGCCGGAGAATCCGGCAAAGTTCGGCGCGTATAAACGTTAAAGTGAGCTCGAAGATTGCGGTGTCGCGCTACGTGTCTCAACCCCGGCGCGTCCAACTTCGGAGAGAAGAGCAAACTGCGAGATTTCGTCGCATAGTTGGTTATGCGCGTGGGTATAGCACGACGCCGGCGAGGAAAATTGTCGAGTCGAAGTAACGAACGAGCCTCGCGAAAATCAGCGAAATTTATCGTCCAATAATTTCCGAGCTGTGCGAACGCTGCCGAAAAACAGTTACGATCCGCGCTTGCAATTAAAAAATCAACACCTCGCACACTCGTCATCCTCTTTGAAAAAAAAGCTTAAATAAAAGCCATCGGAAGAAAGCGTCCCGACGGTTTGTTAAGAGCCTCTCCGCGATAACTACGCCATATTTCGCATTTACTGCGTTTCTGGACTCGCGCCCAGTCACGGCATCGTGCGGCCATGTGTAAACCGGCATCGGCGAGATATACGAGCTAAAAGACGAGATAATGCAGGGATGAGCGCGCGGGGCGTCGTCTGCTTCTTCTTCTTCCGGGACTTTGCATTCTTGGTGCTGCACGCAGTAATTTACTTATTAAGTTCCGGGCGAAGCGTTCGGCATTCCCGCTTGGGTAGCATGCCGGGGACGTTTACTTTGAGAAGAAGGGGGAGGGGGGGGGCATGCCGAGAATAACGACGTCGCGGAGACACGGGAGCCCTCGTGTTTAAGATATTTATTAAGGGGGGCGCGCGCTGTCGTTGTTTTTGGATGTGCCTTAAGGGTGTAGGTTGCCTTATGGCTTTAATGAAAAAATAGTTTGATATTAAAGGTACGCGATTGAGTAGTTTTATGGAAATAGAGTGGAGAGAAGATGGTTTTTTTGTAATGTTTAATTTGTTATTTTAATAAATAATAACTAATACCCTTAAAACTTGCGAAACAACAGTATCTCAACGCTTCTATAAATTCGCACTCTATAAATCTCCCATCCTCGATATTTCACCAAGCTCAGCTTTAAAACCCACGACAATGCATCAACCCTACGATAAGGGGTCAGAATTTTGAATATCCCAGCGCGAAAATCGATCGCCGCGTGTGTATACAAGCGTCGCAAGACGACGACGGATGACAGACATCCGCCCGCAGTCGGGGTGGTATACAGCCCTGGAGAATCTGCGGCGTTACGTTGTTAGGGGAAATGAATGTGCTTGAGACGCGGCGCAACAATACCGATAATCAGGCGGCTTCGAGTGCCGAGCCCCAAACGACGTCTTTGCCCTTCCGTCGTCGCCGAAACTCGTGTTGGTGGGCTAACGGCGAGGATTTTTTGTTTTTATCGTGGGTTTGAGATGGTTTTTTGAAAGTGGATGTGTGGTAAGGGAGTTGTGATGATTTGGGATTTTAATAAGGATGATGCAGGTGTAGGTATAGGAAGAATTCAAAATAGTTAGGTAATCGTACAGTAGGTATTGGTTTATAATAAGTGTTATCTCAAATATCTGTTATAAATAATCATAAAATTGAATAAATTATTTGAATTAAGTAAGTTGCGATAATTATCTTAAATTATACTTGAAATTTTTAAGAATACTTTGATAGAAATGTTAGACCAAACGATATAGCTTCGGGGTACGAAAAGCGATATTCGCGATTTTCATAAACTGCAGATTCTGCAAAACTTAAATTCTGGTTTTAAGTAATGTGCATTAGTTCTCAACGAACCATAACTGTTATTGAGTAGAGTTAGCTAATAATTTATTATCTTTAAAAACTTTTCCTGATTGCAAAAATATTTTGAAACAAATTTGATGAAATAAAACCACAATTTGTTGAGAAAATTTAAAAGCTCATAAAAACCGGCTCTGGCTCATATATTTTATCGAAGAATTTGGATTTTATTTTAATCATTTATTTGATAAAATTTTTATCGAAATATATTTGCCAAGAATCTTCTAATGGAAAATTACTCAATTTTGAATATTTAAAATTCAATGAGTAAAATCATATTATAATGTCTGGTAGGATTTTACTGTAGCACTTGAGTGTTCGATTCACTGGAAAGCACTCAACGGTCATTCGTGATTCTATTCAAGTTCATCGCACGATAATTCGATGACTTAACTATTAAGAGTTCTTTTTATTAGTGTGTTAATCGCTTCTTTTTATATTGAGTAAAAATTAAAAATATAACGCTTTGACAAGATTTATTAAACTCTGACATATATACCAGTATAATAATTACAACTCAATAAAATCCATCTCCGACATCATCAAACCCAAAAATCTTCAATAAACTCTCACACCAAACATTCCCCAATTATCAATCAAGCTCATCATCATCGATAAACACCAACTCTCCCACCATCCTCCCAAAGCCCACGGCACAATCAGCCGCCCAATTAAATTTTTAACCGCTCATCGCACCAAAAATCTCATTACCTCCCAAAAAATTCAAAAAACAAGAGACACCATCCCGCTGATGCATCTTGATATCAACACCTGCGCCTCTCGTCCGTCAAGCCTCCCGTCCACCTCTTATCTCTCCTCCTCATCTCCCAAAAGTAGCACGCCGGAAATTCAAGAAGCGCGTAGGTAAGCCAATATCCCTTCGACCTGCAGCTCGCTCGATGTTATCTCCCGAGCCCGATTGATGCTGCCCGCGCGATTAAAAAACCGTACTTTCTCCTTTTTCTCGCTCCCCGCACGTCCGCAAGGTGTTGATTTTTGCGGATAAAGCAGCTCGCCCGATAAGCATCGTGATTTCTTTATTTCGTCCGTATATACCTACACGCTGAGGCGACAAGTGTTAATCGACGCCGCGACACTTGCGAGCTGTCGGTTGTATAGGAAGGGAAATGAAGGTTTTATATATGGGATTTCCTGAGGTGTCGGGCATAATGGTATCCGTTTAACGGTCTTTGCCGGTTAAAGCCGAGTGTTTCCGAGAAATCGCGGCTTATCGCGAATCGCGAAACGTAATTACGAGCTGCTTTTTCATTATGTTTTATCTTGCTGCTTTTGAGATTGAAGCCGGGAGAGCGTTTAATGAACTTTTAATAGTTTTTCAGAAATTCTTCTCTTGGTTAAGCTGAAGGTGGAGAAATAAACGGAGAATTTTTATCACTTGATTCTTTGTAGATTGTTAAAAAGAACGATACGACTCGCGTTCCTCTCTTACACCTTAATATCGTAAATAAACGCACGAAAATAATCCATCGGTCAGATCAGCCGTCCTATACTCTCCTATTACTCAATCCTCTACCAGTCCACCTTGCGCAATGCAAAAACCAAACCCCCAGCCAATTAATCAACAAACATTACCTAACCTCAAAAATCACCCTCCAATAACCAAACCCATCCCCACTCAACCCCCGCATCCATCTCCCCAAACAAGGACCGACTGGCGAACTTCAAAAAGAAAAAAAAAACCAGTCGCCCGGCGTATATCGCGCTGCATTATCTACGATAACGGCGGCTCGCGTTTTTTGCTTTGCTCACTGTCGCTTCAGAAGCCGAATAATCGCCGGCGGGCCTTTTTTGCGCGAGATCAGAGCCAGAGCGCGGAGCGGCCGATTAAGATTCCAGGCGCGCTCGCGCGCCGAATCCAGTCCTTCGGTTTCTTAGAATACTTTCATTGCGGCTCGCGCGATCGGAGCGCGCGGGTATGTAACGGGAGAGAGGCTGGGATCGATATGTGCGTAAGAAGTAAGGGGGAGGTGACGCTTGGGGAGAGGAGGATGGGTGGTTTTTTTTTGTGGGGATTGAGATTTTGATACAAAGTTGATACAAAGGTATTTGTAAATTTTGAAAAAGTGTATATTCGTTAAGTTTCTGCTTGCAAAAAGTAAATGATACAGGAGTGTTTGTAAGAAACTAATCAAAATACTGACATGCATAAATTATTATGTGAACAAACGATTTTCCATCTTACTCCGGATAATTGCCACCATACTTCCTCGCCATGAATCACCTCCAACAAGTTACCTTATTTTAAATAAAATCTAACTGCATAAAAGAATCCCATTAACTAAAAGAAAAATCGCGATAATCAGTGCGGATGTTACAGAAACTAGCCACTCGCGCGACAAAAAGCCCCTTTCCTTGGCCAACGTAATACCCATACCTACATACATACAGTCACGGCTCTGCGCAGCAGTCGCGCCGCAAAAACCGAAAGAATGCGAGCTCGATTAAAAGAGCGAGTCTCGCACTCGAAGCTCACTTCTGTGTCTCTCTGGGTATAGCCGAGCCGCGAATTATTCGGAACGAGCCAACTGGACCTGGGCCGGAAGCTGCCAGCGATCCTGATTAATAACCGCGCCGAATATCACGTGATTTTGTAGCTGTATAGGTGGCGGAGCGCGCGATGTTTGGGTAACGGTTCCTTTTGGGGAATGGATGACACTGATGCGACGGTGCGGCTTTTGGTGGGCTGGAAGTTTTTGGGGCATTGGAGGTTGGGTGCGGAAGTTTTTGGGTTGGTAGTTTTCGGTGAGGGATTGGGAGCTCTTTTAGAGAGCTGTTATAGGAAAATTTAATTTTATGTCAGAAAGGTATTATAAGTAAATATTAATTTTTGAAATTTTTCCGATTGAAAAATATACTAAGAAATTTTTTTAATAATCTCGTAAGTTTAAACGAGTTTGACACGTATCAGTAAAATCAATTACTAATTCCAGAAATCAATTACATAAAATTAATTTCATTTTTTAATCTACGCAATCACAATAACCTTTCTACAACAACCGCCAAAAATCCAAAATTTTAAAAACACTCACCATGGTGGCTACCCATCCTCCCAGCCGACCCTGTAAATCCATCCTCTCACCAAATCAAAAATCGTCCAACATTAACGTCGCGAAACCGTTCGCTCATTGCGCTATTAAGCCATTATACCATCCCATTACCATTTCAAGTTTCCGCCATCGCAAAAAAGCCCGCTCCAGCAGGCAACATCCGGCCAACCAGCAGACACCCCAATTAAGAGCGTCAACCGCATCCATATTCCAAATATCCCGTCGTCCTTCCAGCAGAAGCCGTCTCTCGTCCTGCGCAACTCTCCAGCACACACTAGAACCTAACGAGAGAAAGGCATATCTCGCATGATCGATTTATCCAAGGAGGGCCCCGCAAGTATCCGTTAATTATCGCATTTCTTTCCTTCCGCCTCCGCGCGAAGACGGCTTCTTTGTCGCCGAGTCCTACGGGGTTAATTGGCTTTATGACGACGACTGGTTTTCACCGCTCTCCTGCGGCCTGTCCAGTTATATATTTCGCTCTCCGCGATTGTTTATTTATACGTCTGGTTCTTGCGTTAGACTTAATTCATCATTGCAGATCTCGCTGCGATTAATGACGCCAATAACTCAGCCTCGATTTATTTATTAATCAGCGCCTTTTAGATACTAATCTCGATTAATATTCCGAAGCGCTTGCAAAACACTGGCTTTGGGATCGATCCAATTAATTATCTTTCAGGCTTGGATCGCTCTTAGAGATGATGGCTTAACGTTTTATCATGTATATAGTATGCTCTAATAATAGTTTATTAGGAAAGCTTTTAGCGTAATTGCCGTGCGTTATAAAATTAATGCCGCATAAGGAAGTTTGGAGATTATTTACATTCGCCTCGCGCGCGGAAAGTACTCCGCAATAAATTTCCTTGGATATCAACGTAAATCATGCGCGGAAGATTAGAAAGCTTTAATTTCGTTAAAATACGTCGCGTTGCACAATCGCGCATATCTCACACTTTTTCAAGTGGACTTAAGGAAAAACTATATAAATTATTAGGCTCGCTGTAAAATTTTCATTGTAGAAAAGGCGCTGATCTTGCCCAATCCATTAACGCGCTCTTCCACTGCACTTTCCATGAATCTCTAAGAAGCCTCTCCATAATTTACTTTACAAATGAGCTCGCTCTGCTACCAGAATCCAGCTACCGACTCAAACTCAACATTAAAAGCAATTAAAAGCAATGATACCACCACTACTCCCTCACCTTAAAAAAAGGCACGCAGCAGAAATCTGATCCTCTTCCCTATTCCAACCATCTCGCAAAGCTCCGCGGCACTTACATAACGAAAAAAGGCCGCCGACTCGTAACAATAAAACGCTAACGAACGAGTAAAAAGGCTCTTAGCCCTCGTAACGCCGGGGATAAGCATCGACAATAATACTTTCCTTCTGCGGCTCTGGCACGATGCTATCAGTCTGAAAAGCGCGTGCAGGTAGACGCACATGTATTAAAGTCTGCAAGTGCTCTCTAACGCACGAGTCATCGCGTGTACACTGTGGGAATTGGGTGACTGCCAGATGAAAGCGCGATGCGTTTCAGGAATTCTGTGCTTTTCTCTGGGTCAGGTGAGCGCAAAAATTCGTGTTATTGTGAGCGAAACGTTGGGTGAAGATTCATTAGGTGAGAGATGGGTTGGATTTATCATGTGAATGGAGAGGGGGGATGGGTTGGAGGATGAGATTATCTGAGTTGTAGTAAGGATGGTTAATTGATAGTTTTGATTAAGGTATAAAATATTGTTAATGCTCAGGATAAAAAAGAGGGGAATGTTTAACAATCTAGAAAAAAAGAATCAAATAAATGTTCATCATTTTCTTAAAATTGACATCTTAATGAAACATTTGAAATTATTAAGAAAAATCTGGACCTCCGTTCCCTTACCAGTTTCTCGCTTTCCTTCCACAGTCTCGATCGGCACTCTCATCCCGTCCACAATCACAAAGCACCTCTTCAAATAATTACCCTCACATCAACGTTGCCGATAATGCCAACCGCACGCTCGATGTATCTCCAGAGAAATCTTAAACGGCCAATAAACATCTTATACACATAATAACGAGCATCTCCCCCCCTCGTTACCAACCCAAGAGACCTCGATTCTCTCCGCTCACCTTTGATACACACAAAAATGACGGAGTAAATAACCGCGGAATCCGTGTTCCTATGAAAACTTCACGGAACGAGCCACATACTCGTAAAAGTCCTAGCTAGATCCTGCGAGACGAAGATTAATTTCGCCCATTAATTACGACACCGTCGAGACGCATAACATTCCTATAATTAACGATTCAATTTGAGCGCATCGCCGCGGCCTTGGGGGGCCTGCAGCCGTTTAACCTCGTTTCGAGAGCCTGGGAGTATGATACCTTTATGATCGCGAGTAATGAGTTTCTTTGACTGCGCTGTCCATTGATACAATTAAAAGACTTTCGCGAGTATTGTCGGACTGTGCTCCGGTTACGATCGGTATGAAAGCGCGTTGGGTAATGCGATTACGCCGAGGGTATTTAAGAGTGATTTACAGTGGACAATGTAGGTTTTCTTAATGTGTGTTTAAGGATGACGGAGGATGGGGTTTGAGTGGTGTCGTTTTGGTTTTGTAAGAGTTTGGTGTGGCTTTTTGCATTTTTATTGTGTTATTTATGGGTGATTGTTATGTGCAAATGTTGTTTAGTATATTGATAGTGCAGATACTGGGCTCGATTGGAAAGCGTCAAACAAACACCTGTTTCGTTGTAATCTACGTCCATAACTTTCTTAACAGATACCAAATTCTCTCAAAAATTCGATTTCCAACTTAACAACTCGACTATCCACAAATTCGTTAAAACCTTACAAAACGCCATATCAATATGAAATTCCAGATAACAGCTCCCGATATTAATAAGCGCTTAAGAGCGAGCATTCGCTCTACCATAAAAATAGCCTCCGCACTGTAAATAATGCATTTAAAATTATTCCTCAATTAACAGTAATTACATTGTATATACAGTTCCAGTCCATAAATTTCTCAATCGAACAGGCCGGCTTATCAGATTCGCGCTGCTAGCGGAAAAAAAAATATTTCCCTGCACACACTGCCGATAATGTATGCTATATTATTATCCCGCGAAGAAACACCTCCGCCAGAGCGTTAAACCCTTTATCCATAAATTTCTTATTCCAAGCGTTAAGTATTTCCAGAAAGTATCCTTTCATACGTAACGCCGCTAGACAAATTTCCTACCAAGGAGGATTATTACATTTTTTTCACTGAATTTTATTCAAACATTTATTACAGTTGTTGAAATACCCTGGAATTTATCTCCACGGCTTTGATACCGCCTCAGCTGATCGGCCCGAAAAGACTTTCACTTATGTAACCGCTGAAAAAGCTGACGCCTAGAATCTTTATTCACCGCGAATTCACCGACAATAACGTACCTTTTATAAAACTCTGCAGATCCATTAAACCTTCGAACTCTACCCAAATCTCAAACAATAAAACGCTCATCCTCGCGCGAATTTTCTCACGCGCAGGTTGACATCCCGAGTAATCGCGCGCACTCCGGAATCCGCTAACGGTCCGTTACGTATATGTATACACACGGTCCGCGGCGAATAAATGGAGAAGCCGCGGATTGAGACGGCGCACGCTTGCCTTTATAGTATCCTGAAATAAAAAGTTTTCTAATGAAGGTGATGAGATCACCCGTCAGAGTGGCAGCCGCGCAGGATTACAGTTTCGAGGAACGGACGGATGGAAAGTAAGGTTATAAATCAGCACTGGCCGCGTGATTTCGCGCATTATTTGCATTCGCAAGGTGCATCGGTTGATGGGGGTAGAGGTTAGGTTGGAGCTGCGGGGCTTGATTTATTTGGGAATTATGTGAGGATGCGTGTCGGGTTGGTTTTTTGAAAAGTGGGTGTAATGTGACGTTTGTTGTAGGTGAGGTTGAGTGTATTAGTTTGTGGAATGAAAGAAAAACTTTGATCACTTTAGTAATATTTTATTTTGTTTATGGGACGGATAAAGAGAACACACTTTTTTAAAGCAAAGTTAGCTTATTAAAACGTTTGAAAAGCATGTATCATTTTATGACGACTCATAATGCTAATCATAAATCTCATTAGACCCAGTTCCATAACATTAAACAGTTATTAACGAGGCGTTCTGGTTCTTTCAATATAATTCGCAGTCGCATGAATCATTACTGACTCATAAAGCTGTAAATTGAATACACTAGATTCGAAACTTTTTTCCCCTGTATAAAATGTGTATTTCATTTAAAAACACAACTCAACTATTTCACAGCGCGATTCAACGACTTTCTAACTAATCATTACCGAATTTGCATAAATTTCACTCTTTCGGTGAACGCTCAAGATATATTGAGCCATAATTCAAAACTGGTCCGTACAACTCTAAATTATGCCAAAAATGTCAGCAAATCTCTTGTACCATTCAAATACAATCGCGGCACCGTTCGAATCAACGAAATCTTAAAACCCAAACCGATACTTGGCCCCTCCGTAATTCGCAGACTAGGTATGAAGTAATACCGGCAAGTCAGTTACGCGCATGTATTTCCATCGATGAGAGGATCGTTAAATCGCGTGGACAATCAAGCGGCTCGATCGCTTGTATATATATCTACACTAGTGGTGTTAAATCGATTTCTGCGAATTGCGAGAACCTCATCTGAACTTTAATTAATAGCGCCTAATTATTAGTCGATTTGGGTAATGCCGTTAGCTCGGTTATACATTGCGAAATCGCGAGATAAAGAATGGTTACTCACTTATTTTAGTCGGAAAATATTAATTTACACACTTGCAATCACTGTCCAAATCATTTATCACAAATCAAAGCCGATGAATCGCGACATAAATTTCGACCCACTGTCAATGGCAAAATTTTAAATAAAAAAAGCAACGTTACGCTCGCAACTAATTATTCCATCCGACTTTCGCTTCGGAAAGCCGTCAACCTTTCACCCACACTCTTGTAACACTCATTTTTCATTCATCACTTCGACCGCTCATCCTTATTATTAGATATCCAAAGTCATTCCCTCTCCTATACACAGCGCAGAGAAAAAGATCAAAGATGCTGTGCTAGCTGCTGCCGCGCGCATCCCTACATACACGACCTTTGTACGAAGACGCTCGATATACCGCTACTTTCAATACCAAGCTTATCTCTTTCTATTCGCGAAGGTAGGATTTCTTCCAGTCGATTTGCGTTATTGTTTCTCGGGGCGCGCGGGAGGTGACTGAGTCACGCGCCGAGCGTCGGAGGAATTTTAATAGAAGCGCCGAGGTGGGCAAAAGCGGCTCTCTGTGTATGGAAATAGGATTTTGATGTAGCTGCTTCTCTTTTGATTTGCGCGCGCCTTTGCAAGCGCCTGGCTTTCTTTTGGGTTACGCTTTTGTTTGGATTGCGAATAAGGCTGGATTGATGGGTGAGAGGCTGGTGAGTGCCGATGGATGGAGTAGATTTTGATGAAATCCTTTCAGATTTTTTGCTATAAATAGACTTCTAGGCTGAAGTTTTGGTTTATATGGCAAAGGTATTAATGAAAGAATTGATACATCGCAAGGTCAAGATTATTTTATTTTTTTTATTTTATTTTATTAAGTCCTTTTACAAGAAGATTACAAAAACGTTTTCCATACAAGATTATAAAACTTTTTAATGCATAAAACAAGTTCAACTTTAAGTTATTCCGCATAACAAAGACGCATCAACTGTCAAAGCTCACAAGAGCATGCACATACAAGGTCAGCCGTTCCCTAATAAAATTCCGTCTCGATTTTCCTCACGCGTGCACCAAACGACCCCGGCAAGAGTTTCAGTTATTTACGCACTTGAACGAAAAGTTTTCTAAAAGAAGAAAAATAAAAAAGACGTCAACGCGAGATAAAATCAGTATGCAGCTCATCGCGCTCCTCATCAGGCGCGGCGATCGTTCAAAAACGGTACGCGCATTTTCATCCGGCCTCACGTTCGATGCCTCTATACATATACATACTTTCTTACTCTTGCGCACGCTTACTCCAGACGTTTCTCCCGCTGTCACGTATATATATATATATATATACCAGGAGCGATTGTCGGGCCGCGTCCGCACGTCAAGTCGGCAGAGTTTTTATGGATCGGATTTTCATATTAATCGCTTCTGAAGGAAATTTCGAGCGGACGTGCTCGTGTGCACCTGGCCGACTGTCGCCGATAAAACGTTTATCGAGCGGCGATGTTTAAAGTAACTGTAGAACTGGTTGGAGGCGCGAGCCGCGGGGTCAATGCGGTGATTTAGTTTCATTTTTCTCGATGCAGGTGGCGCGTGGATGGAAAATGTACGAAAATTTCATTGGGTAGGATTAGGTTTTCTACGACTGTTCGTGTTACTCGTCATAATTTGATTATCTTAAATACGGCACAGAATTTCTTAAATAAAAAACGATCTACTCATTTGATTATGTTTACAAAAGTTACTATTTTTCAGTCATAAGTACTAATGCCCATGTGCAAGAAGGAAATTTAATAAATCACTTAACGCAGCCTCTGAATAAACCTTTATTTTCGATTATTAATGATACTTTCACGAAGATTGATTTAGAGTTTATGTAAGCATATCAATCTATTATAAGATACGAAAGTCTTTATGCGCCATGACGCACAGAAAACTATTCTGATGCATACATTATTAATTCAATTTAATCCACGCATGTCCTTTAAACGTCTACCTACCTCAAGCCCCATCGATAACCATCATTCTAACCTCAAAAACATTTCAGCAACATAACCTCAATTCTCCCAAAAATAAAAACCAAAACAAAATCTCACCATTATTTTTCTCTTGAAATTCCAGACAAACATGCACGCCTCGTTTCCGTACGACGGCGGCGGCGACAGCGACGGTGGCGGAGGTGGCGGCGGGGGTGGCGGGGGCGGCGGAGGCGGCGGCAGCGGCGGCAGGGGCGTGGATTACGGAGC
>UELX01003763.1:0-21429 GCA_900480035.1 Eupelmus urozonus
AAAGAAAGTTTTGTACATTCGCGTACATTTCAGTACGTTTGCGTATGTTTGCGTACGTTTGCCTACGTTCGCGTAATTTCACATATAAAAATAGTCCCATGGAATCAGTAGTAACATTTCATTTAATTGTCAACTCGGTCTGTTACTACTGCAAGGACTGCATATCCGTTCCGTTACTACTTCGACCTCTTCATTAACTAAAACTGTACACACCTAGCAATCAATACAAAAAAATAATAAGCATTGTCTTTATTTTTCCTCGCCTACAGAGCCGGCCCAGCCCACTGAGGACTGTCCTCACCAGTACGGCTACTTCAAGATGGGCGATAGGCAAAACTGCGGCAAATTCATGAACTGCGTCGAGGGCCGATCCTATGTCTTCAATTGCCCTGAAGGTCTCGCCTATAACCCTGAGTCCTACCGCTGCGACTGGCCTGACCAGGTTGCCGATTGCGATGCCGAAGGTATAAATTTATTTTTTCCTTTTCTTTGGTTTTAATTGTATACTTTATTTTATAATAATACTGTAAGGTTTAAATTGGTTTTGGTTTAAATCTTTACCGTAAGAAGTTTATTAATTAAAATGCGCTTTTCAAAAGTTATGAAATTATATATTTAAAAACAGAAATAGATATTTTTTGATAATAAAGTTATTTTAACATTTATATTTTCAAACCGAGTAATAGTAAGAAATAATGTCTATAAATGTTAAGAAACTACGCTCTCCATGGTACTGATTTTACAAATTCTAATGATTATATAACATAAAATTTCGGTTGCAGCTTTCCTCGGCTTCACTTGCCCAACCCAAGGACAGAGTCAGTTCCTGAACTCGGAAGCGAGATTCTACAGGAGCCCGACTGACTGTCAGCATTACTACGTTTGCGTCGAAGGCAGACCGCGTCTCCAGAACTGTGGTGAAGGTCATGCCTTCAACGAGCTCATCGGCACCTGCGACGCAGCCGAGAACGTCACTGGATGGTGAGTGGCTTACTAAAAGTATAGATTAGTTTTCGAAAATTTGAGAGACATTTATTTTTTCATTTTAAATTAGATTCTATTTTTACAATATTTTACTTCATTTTTATATTGCAAGAAAGTAATTTTTTTTAATAAATTAAGACGATTAATGATTATGATTGTTTTATGCATTTTTTAGTGAACCTCCTCCATCTTTCAACCAAGATGTGCAGCAAGTCCGCTTGGATCAGCCTCAACAAAATCTCAGATCTTTCAATAATCAACAAAGCTCATTCAATCAACATAACACACTTGGTCAACAACAAACCACATTTGGCCAACAACAAAACTTTGGAGCTTTCAACCAACAACAACAAAGTCCCAGGCGAGGCCAACAGACCTACACGAGTAGTCAGCAAAATAACCAGTTCTCCAGACAACGGTTTTCTTCTTTTTAATAATTAAAAAAAATAAGAAAGAGAGACTTGTGAAATTGAACTCATTAAAATGCCATTTTAATGAGTGCCACCTTTTTTATAATCAAGCCAAATTGTAAAATAGAATTTGTACAAAATACTCATGTATTTTTTGATAAAAAACAATACTTGTTAAACTTACGTACATATTTTATATCTCACTAGTTATATTACATGGACGAGTTACGCATCAAAAACTCATGGTCCCATGGCCGTGTTCGCGGCTATTTATAAACTTTAGACACAATAGATAACTTAAAAAATTAGATGTACACTTGTATAAGATGATGTTAAACTTATTATTTGACATTACTCTTTGAGGAATTCGTCAAAATCAGCTGAATCTGTATCAAGGACTATTTCCTCTAAGCTCGGTCCTTTTTGCGCGTTTGAAGATGTTTCTATGACATCACAAAAAGAATACTATGTTCATATATATTTGTTATAAATAAATGATTTCTTAAAAATATAGGAGTGTTTTACTAACTAGGAATAGAACCAGTCTTTTTGTATTCATCAAGTTCCTCCTTAAAGGCCTCTTCAAAAGTTGCTTGCCTTTCTTTTAACAATTTTTCCTGTTGCCTCTCATGTCTCAAAACTTTCTCTGCATGCTCCGCTGCTAATCTTTCTACAAAATGTGAAATAATTTTTTATAAAGTTTATTCTAAATATTCAAAGTTTGTGTTTCTAAAGTATTATGTTTACCCTTAAGTTGTTTCAACTCAGCCATTTTTTTTTCTTTGTACAAAGCCAACTGAAACCTATGATCTAACTGATTACTTTGTAGATCTAAGATTTGTTGCAAGTCTTGCAACTCGAAAACTGCTTTTGTCACATCCTCAAACATTTCTTGCAGTGAACCTAATAATGAAATTAATTAATTGGTCATCTAGATGATTCTTTATAACTTTAGCTTAAACCTTATTAATTTATGAATATATTCCTTAGTTTGAATATAAGCTTTGTACCTATTTGATCCATTAAAGCTTGAAGATTTTCGTTGATTTTTGGTATAGATTCTAAGGTAGAATTTAACGTTGCTATACTATTCCATTGAACTTCTAACTTATCGTGAATGGTAGTTATCAGTGTATCAGCTTCCTCAGCTTTCTCTGCATTTTCTTCGGCTAATTCATGCAGTTCATTCCACTCTAATTGAAAGTGATGCAGTAAGTCAGCACCAGCATCATAGTTAACACTTCTTGGTTTAAGTAGTTTTTTTGGTTTAGTTGATGTTTCAGCAAGTGTCAGTCCACGGATACTGTAGTTTTCATAAAATAAATTGAACTTTTACGTTAATGTTTTTAACGTTTATGTTAAGGTAAAAAAATCTTGTAAATAGTATTGCTCTAAGTATACAATTTCTTACGTTACTAATACTTAAAATCAAATATATTTGTGCTAGCAATAAATAATCTGAAATTACCTTGCAGAAAGACCTTCTTGCATGGACTGAATCTTGTCTCGAATTGACCCAAACATTTTTGAAATTTATATTTTAAAAAATTTGCTTACTTATTGAAACAATTACATTTTTATTTACTTATTTTGTTATTGTCATCCGTACGGATAAGCATTTTTTGTTTTACCCATGTGTGGGTGTTTTCGTTCGATAGGTTAGGTATAAGCGTTACGTCATAGGTTTGGCTAGGTTTTACGTGGATTAAAATCAGAATCGACATAAAACTTGTTTTGAAAATTTTTAAATTAATTAAAAATTAAATAAAATGTTTTTTCGTAATTTCAATATTAAAGAAAATAAAGACAAGGTATTAATTTTTAATTTAAAATAAAGTAATTAGGAGAGTAAAGAAAAATAAAGCAAGCCTTTTTTTGGATAATTTGTTTTTATTATCTCTTTTAGTCGCTTGGCGTGTATTAATAACGAGTTTTCTAATTATAATTAATATATTTAAAAATCACAGTCTTAGTTGAAGAATTGACAGCAGAAAATACTATCTGTACTCTATTCTCGTCGCAGTATTTTGAATTTCATTAATTTCATATTTATATTACAGCATGGCTTTTTATCATCATTATCAATCTCTGCCTAGTTTTTTTTTACCTTCTTTTCCATACATACAATATAGCTACTATCATTTACTTATTTTTTTCTCGTACAATTTGTGTGTATGTGTGTGTATTTTTATTTTCTATATACAATTATCATTAAAGATACGACGGTATGTGCGCAATTCGTAGCCCAAAATTCTATTTAACAATAAACTGGCTGTACGTCGCTTTGAACGATACTATTCAACTATATGTTGTATTTAAACACTAAACGAAAAATTTATCCGGCACCGATCGATCAATGAAAAATAGGGCTAACACGTTTTTACTTCGACGTTCTTATACTTTGTATATCTTTCTTTTTAATTCCCTATATGGCATTATTCGTGACCGACGCAAGATATTGCGTCAATCCTGTCCAACAAAAAGTTTAATTGAACTTTTTGCTTGAAAAGAAAAACATAATGCTCATCTCTTGACTTAAAACAAAAGTGTCCTGCACATAAGTTTCACTAAATAGATCATTGTTTCCTAATTTTTTTTTGCTTGCATACCTCTTACAATTTGCTACGGCATTTTTTACTTCAACAAACTCCAATATGCTAATAGATTATAAAACAAAAAATAAAAATTTTAAGATTTCTTTCTTCCAATGACTGGACGTTACAACTCGGCTTCGAAGCGTTCGGCTTTAAAATAATTCACACTTGTGCAGTATTTATTTATTAGTATGTCCTTTTTGCGCATCAAAGTTTCACTCCGCACTTCGTGAGCCATCGAGTTCGTATTTCATCGTCAATTATCACCACATAATATTTACACTTAAGTCTTCTATTTACACAGGTAAATGACAATACATACAATGTTTCACCATGAAGCTCATTCACGATACCGCTAAAATCGACAATATGAAAAAAGCAACAAAGATAGGAGTACCTATAAGAACACTTCACGTTTTTCATATTTGTGTGTTTCTTTTTCAGTGGGAGATTACGCTTAAAAAATACATTGATGATGTCTTTACACTAATGACGCTCTATTAGGCAAGTATTTTTTTAGGGGAACATTTGTGATTATGAGAGTTGTGCAAAATTTAACATAAAAACAAATTCCTTTCAAAACGTAATTATAAAAACATTACAATTTCTTACTTGATGAAAGAACAATTTTTTAAAACAGCCAGTCAACGAACTAACGTATTAAATCGGAGCAAACCACAACTTAAATTTTGATTTTTAACAAATTCATTATAATTATTAAATATTGAAAATTTTTTAATTTTCCGACATGATGACGGAAAATGTTTCATTTCAAAGCCAGTGCTTCACACATCTTTGGTTCCACATAATAAGTCAATTTCATTTACGGAATACAAGTTATAGGTATTCGATTCCAATAGCTCGATATTTATTTACAATTAGAAAAACTAAGGTTCTTAAACGGTGACGACGATAGCAGGAATAGAATAATTGATTACATATTCTTGCAGATAAAAAGGGAATGCTCGTTTACATGCTTTGGTTTGATAAGACATCTTCGATCTAACCACATGAAATTAATCCTTAGTAAAAGAAACCACAAGTTAAATATGCAGTTTTGTAAATGAAAGAACACAACCTACGTATAAATTTAAAACGAGCGTACATAATTACTTGGCTTTTTTATGTACGTAAAACTTTAAAAATCATCTTAAAATTTATTACAGTGATGATTGAGGTCTGAATCTCTTCCAATAAATCAATTTTTAGGAATCCAAACGCGTAAAATTAAATATTTATATTATTTAAATTAAAAATAAACTACAATTAGTTTCGTATCCAGAAATATGGATGAATTTCATAAAATATTAAACAAAAATAATTTAAACAACAAATAAAATAGATCATTGATTAAATCAATAATTAAAACAAAGATAATTAAATTGCGAATTAATTCAATTTTTTAATGACCCCAAATCACTTTAAAAATTTTATTTACAGTCTTTAAAAATCTTTTAATGACTTTTTTCAATAAAAAAAAATAACGAAACAGTGATTTTTAAAAATAATTTTTTCCTAATTTTATCATTTTTTAACCGAAAAGAAACATTTGAAAAGATAAGAAAGGTACTCATAGTCAATCTCCTCTAGGTGCGTACGTCATTTAAGATTCAGCATGCAAAAATAGCAATACTGCATAAAAAATGGGGCTACGAGACGAACGCCGTGCTCGTTGGCACCGTTGTTTTTTTCTAGGAATGTAAAACTCAAAGTAATAAAAAAAGAAACACGACGAATCAACGCTCTCTTTTTACATTAAAAAAAAAAAGAATACAAACATAAGAGCAGACACGGAGGAAAGAATCGAATTGACGACTTTAGCTAGATAATTCTATTGAAAGCAACAGTTTGTTTTTGGTTAATAGTTTAAAGCCCGGTCAAACACGATTGAACCGTTCAAATAGAATAAATTCAGAATTGATAAGACCTAATAAAAAAAGTTACAATTACATTAACAGTAGCTGGTCAAACTAGTTGAAATTATAATCAGAATATAGATGTAACTTTTAGGGCATATCATTAATTTTTATAAATTTTACCGTAAAAATTCTGAATTCTTTCATTTAAATAGTCTACTTTTGACTTAAAACAAGTCTAAGGTCATAATCAGATTAATTATTCAGTGCAATTCCAAACGTTGATCTATATAGAAAAAGTCAAGAAAAATTTGTTTGAATCAAGCCTACTTGTTAATTTACTTTTGTTGATATAAAATGATTTAATTGAACAATCTTACTTTTCTTAAATAATCTAATTATTTAATTTTTAATATTTATCAATAATTTGATATGTTTTAATGATGTTTCAATTACTTTATAAAGAATTCACTAGATATTAAGATATTAGAAGTGACAGCTATTTAAAGGCTCGTCGTGATTTCGTCGTCAATCTAAATTTTGCGCGTAAGTCAAATCTTTTGCATAGTTGCCTGAGCTTAAGCAATACTTTCTTTAAACAAGTGTTGAGTTCTGATGGTCACAAGAGCCTTCAGTACGTCAAAAATGTATGACGTCATTGAGCTCTATGACGTCAGACAGCAACTATATAGTTGTATTCTGACGGTCGTAAATTTCTTGCAACCGTCATAAATTCGTCATAAAGATGATCTGACGCAAGATAACTCGACTGCATCACTGCATGTTAAAATGCATTCAGCGATATATACTTCGTTATTCTTTACATGCTCTCTATTCACGTCAATTCCAAGTAAAAAGTTTTCTGGTTATCTCAATTAAATATACGCGTACATTTTACATTAACGATATAGATACGTATTACAGTTGTAGGATATTTAAAACTTTAAAGCCAATTTTAGCAATGTACTCATATATCTGCAAAGATAACCAAGAAATAATTTAACAAGACTTAAAGAGGCATGCAATAAATATTGGAAGTGAATCGATTCAATCATCTTTTCCTCGACTTTTTTTATTACGCTCAGTCACCTACCATCCCCGGACCAACGCTCATGCAATTCCTCTCAAAAACGGTGGCAATCGCACGTAACCGAGGTCGCAGTCTTGGTAACCAAAAGCTTTCGCAAGGACTCGCCAACCGCTCCCTAGGAGCAATAGCAGTGGCGCAGCAGCAGTGGCAAACGATAACAACAGTTCGAGCTTTGTCTGCCGTCAAACGGTGATGCAGGAGATGAGCTGCTGACAGAGCTGGCTGTATTGCAATTGGTCCCCGCTGATCCGCCTCATCTTGATGCCCTTGGCCTCCTTCTCCTCGCTCTCGCAGACCCTTAGCTCAATTTGGACTCCTCCCGGGTACTCTAGGCTCAGACCACTGCCATCCATCTCTTGTCGCGAGAAAATGAAGCCCTTGGGAGGTGCGTGCGCGTCGATGATCTGCTTTACCCGACCGAGGATCGTCTCCGAGTTGAGGCGACTCGACTCGTCCGACAGCGTGACCTCGACCTCTGCAGGGATCGGCGTACCCGTCAGGGGCCTGCCTATGCCGCGTGTTATGCTCGGCCTCAGAGGATCGCACGGCTCCGAAATTATGAAGGACGGGAGCGGGTAGTGCGGTAGGATATCCTCCAAGGAGTCCGGTGAGGGCGACGGCGACGGCGAACAGCCGACCAGAGTCACCTGGCCGCCGAGCACATCCGTCACCGAGATCTGCGGGGGCGGTGGTACCTGCGTCAAAAATACGGGGATCTACTTACGTATTTTAATTTTTCAGACGAGTTTATCTTATTTTGTATATAGGTCAATGTTAATGATATGTATGAGAATAGCAGATAATGGTTTTTGCTTTTAAATAAATGATAAGAAATCAACTGAAAAGCTTGGATAAAATATTGAAATTATTAAAATTACCTTAGATATATTAAGGTTGGAATTTATATTGAAACATAAGATTATACTGAAATTATGCTCTTAATAAGCTGTGTGATATATGTTGAATTTCGTTTAGATTATAAAAGACTATAAAATTTACCCTTAGTACATCGACAGGATGCTCTTCCTGAATCATGTCAAGTGCAGGACTATTGCTAGGTGAGTAGCTCACGGGCGTAGTGGCCGGTGAGCGATGATGCCTCAACGGACTCAAATCCAGAGGCGTAGCAGGTGGCTGCGTTGGAGTACCGTGGACTATGCTGCCCTGTACAGCCGCCGTCGTCAGTCCACTGAGACCTATAAAAAAGTTCGATTAATATTTATAATTTGAGTACAGAGTTTCAAACCTAATGTTAATTAAACATTTTAAGAACCTTCTTTTTAATTTTCAATTTTTCGAAAATGTCTCGCCAAGCTGATGTTTATAATTAATAACTTGACGTTGAGACAAATTTTTCCAAAATTGAAGATCATTTTAATTATTAAAAAATTAATAAGACTTGAAAAGTTATCACCAATGATACATACCACTTACGAATTGTAATTTTTCAAATACTTTTAAGAATAAATGAAAAAAATACATTTAAATTTCACGAGCCACTCGCACAATCAAAATCCATCCTCTCCAAACTCGAATTACCCCCAATCAAAAGCAAAATACTAAACAAAAGCCTGCATACCTTGAGTAATAGCGGCGACGCCGCGCTCGTGTACCGGCGAGCCAGGAATGCTGGCCGGACTGTGTGAGGGCGAGGCGAGCCTCTGGAGCTGCTGATACTCCTGCTGAAGGGCCTGGATGCCCGGGCCCTGCTGGCCCGAGCCCTCCGAGGCGCGGCGGACTGGTGAGTAGCGTTCGGCTGTTGAGACGTGGGCCGACGGCTCCTTGTACGAGTCTCTTGGGCCTGCTGTTGAAAAATAAAAAACAAATTAGAAGGTTGTGGTTATTAGGCTGGGATTTTGTTTTTAAGATGGTGAGAGAAGGCTTTTTGTTATATTGGAGACGCTGGGTTTGTTGGTCAATCGAAGAAAAGAATGTGGATTTTATTGTTGGTTTTAAAAATTGTTATTTTTTTACGGGTTTGTGGATAATTAAAGACGTCGATGTTAGATTTAATAGATTTTGCTGGAAAATTTTTAAGGTCACGAGATTTTTAAGTTTTTTTTTTTATATAAGAAAATTAATGTTGAACTATGCGCGCGTGAGTAAAATGAAAACGTGGCTCCATGTTTCCTGTCTTTTTGTGTTTCTATTTGATTTACAATGTTTAGACTGTAAATGTCAACTCAAGTTTCTCACAGCGTTCCACGTTAGGAAAATTAAACATTGCGGGTGGCGTGTTAAATTATTCTTTAACGTTCTATCTAACTTCTAAGAAATCTCATATTTAGTTAGTTACCTTTGATAACTTTTTATTGGCGGGATTTAAAATATGAAGTTGATAATGCAAAACGAAATTAAGCGAAAAAAATGTAAAAAAAAATTAACGTTATTAAGATTTACACATATATTGTTTGATCTATAAAGATCTATGAGCCGATTGAAGTTTTATCAACGATTTACTGTTATTTAATTATGTAAGACTTTACATTATTTACGTTTTGATAACCCTTGAATAGAAGCGCGTGGAAGGCGCGTGTTAGCATACTAATTTCTAAGAATCGTTCTTTAAATCGCACATTCTTTTCTCAATTGTGTAAATAGAATCAGGTGTGAGTGACAGACATAGAAATTGTTATGTACAAATATGTTTAGACACTTTTACATGAATATATACAGATACATACACGCAAGTATAGATTAATCACCTTGTAGTTCTTGAAAATCACAACTTCACTGTCACGAGGCTCGGATCAAGTCGAGAGTTTTCATTTACAATTATAAATTAAATAAATTATAAATTAAATACAATCGGATGATAAGCACGTATTTTTTTTCTTTCTGAATTGTTTTTTCTTTTTAAATATTGAACTCAAAATTTTGTTTGCTTATCGTCCAATAGTAGCAACAACAAAATAACAAATACATAGCTAAAGTGAATATAAAGAAAGCGTATACCAAAAATTTATGTGTTATAAAACTTAAGCAGCAAATTATATTTTAATCGATTGTGTAATATCAAGCGTTTAATTATTTAATTATAATTAATTATGTATTACTATTATTTTATTTATTCAACAGCTATTCTTTTAGTTATTAATAAGTTAATTATACCAATTAGCAACTGTATCAATAATGAAAATACCAATCCAATAGCTTCAAAATTTTACTACTATAAAATCAGCGCGTAAAGGCATGACTTTTCTAACTTTCCCGACACGCGTATCTAAATAGATAGCTTTCACATCTTCTCAAAAATAAACCAAAAACTATCTACAGGTATACTAATGACAGGCTGTTATATCTCTCAATTATCTTCGACAATAATTAAACAGGCTAAATACTTAGTCATCAAACTTTCACAACATAAAAGCATACACACATACATAGCAAGATAAGCCACAGAACAATGACAACGAAAAAATGACAAATAAAAATGAACTAAAATAATCCGGAGCTGGCAGTTTTTAAAGTTTATCAGTTTTACAAAGACAAATCACGATAAAAAAAAACAATCTTAATCACTACTTATTATTTGTTCTTTTTTAATCTTTATTCTACAGTAATTGCCAGCCCCGGGCAAAGCAAAACAAAACAAAGATTAAGGTCTAATTTACCAGTACTAGCGGGATAAATGGAGGTTTTCCTGTGATGCGGCAGGGCCGGGCCTGTGGCCTTGAGGTGGCTCGGCAGCAGCCTCGGCGGCAGGTAACACCTGTTCATCCTCTTTTCCACCTCCGCGACCACCTCGTGGTTCAAAACTACATGCAGATACGCACGCACGCGGTTTCGGGGGGAGTACACAGGTGGTGTCGGGAGGTACACAGCGACACAGAAATAGAGAGCAGGCGCCGAAGGTGACGAGGAAGGTGGTGGTATTTTACGTTTTTTTTTTATTTTTGTGTGCAGTGGACACGACAAAAACCATGCAAAACCAAACAAAGAGAACAACGAAAATTTTTTGAGAACTAAAATTAAAATAATGTTTATGTTGGCTCAAAGTGACTGATGCAGTTTGATTTGTTTAAAAGTCAAGAATTAAGTTTTCTTGGATATAGTTCAAATAGTTATTACTAGCAATATGAAAATTTAACGATATGTGATGCTGGGAAATCTCTTTTTTATACTTAAAATAAAATGAATAAAAGCAAATGATTTTTAAAATGTCTCAAGTGCATTAGTTCCTTTGATTAATTTGGAGACTTCTAGTAGAAATTGAATCGTTTAAAATTAAATTTTGTATAAAATTGATCCTTATTCGATGTATCTTATACGTAATTAGAAATATCTTTATTTTTTTTGTAATGCATACGAAATGTGTATAAAAACAAACCCAATCCTTATTCAAATTTCTACTGGAACACTCCGTGCATAATACATAAAATAAATGATAAATAGGTAAGGAATAAAAACCAATGTTCATCACGTAATAAAATTAAAAAAAATAATCATTCGTCAATGTTAACTAGATACATACAATGATCAAAACGTATAATTAAGATATACATATAGCATACTAATTTATCTACCAGGCGTAAAATACGTATATATAATAAAATAGAAGAAAAAATTAATCGCAGTGCGCGCATAGTAAAAATGTTAAAAACAAGATATGAGAAACGAAACGCTACCTGGACGTTGCATGACCGTGGTGAGGCCGGAACGTCGCCGCCTGTCACTACTGCTACTTGAAGAGCTTCCTACGCTGCTATCACCGTTTGTCCCGCTGCCAGGAGATAGTGCAGGACTACCAGGCTGATATAACGATTGGGAGGGATAAGTTTAAAAGTTAATTAAATAGTTTAAGAAGATAATGTAAAAATTACTTACAGGTTGTAAATGTTCTCTGCTACCAGGCTGGCTCCAGCTACCTTCTTCCCCGCTACTGCTACCGTGTTGTTGCTGATAAAAAACATGTAAATTCGCTCCACCATCTGAAGCACGTCGACCAAAACTGCTTGCTGCAATGATAAGCCAATCATTTAATGAATCTGTTTGTGAGTATCGATCAAAGTTACCAAAATTCTTAATAACTTACTAGCTCCCATGGCAGAGGGTGGCTTGAGCAGATGCTGATCCTTGATCTGAAAGTTTTGAGGCGGCTGGTTCTGCACAAGTGGCAGATTAAGCGCGAGATTCGTGTGAGGCAGCAGCTGGGTATCCGCGTTCAGCTGCATATTGGGCACGAACTGCTGAAGAGGCGCATAACCTACAGGGTACCCATATGGATAAACGGCACCAGCAGGTTGATGAGCTGTGTCGCCAGGACCAACGGTGTGACGACGCGTCGCGTGGTAAGGCGTACCTACAGGCAGCTGCAAACCGCTGCGCTCCTCTATCTCACCACCTTCCGACTCGCCAAACTGTAACAAACAAATTTGTGAGAAAGAAATAGTATTTAGGATTTTTTTCGTAAACTTGATAAACTAAATTAATCAGTAGATAGCATTTTCTTATTAATAATGGAAGTAAAATCGATAAGATTAATTCATTATAATCAAAGACAAAGTACAGAAAAAAATTTTTTGTTAATCACCTTTTCCAGCTGATGAGAGTCATCGGGCACGTAGCCGCCGGGTAACGTTTGTATGTTGGGCACACTGGTAACCGACTTCTCTAGCTGATCGACCAGCAAATTATAGATTGCCGAAATGTGATTGAAAGCGTTACCCTGGACAGATTGCAGCAGTGTTTCGGCATCGAGATCCGGCAACGTGAGCATGCTCTCGATGACAAGCTGATTAAGCGGGGCCGCAATTTCTGGACTTCCACAAGGGATGTCTCCTCCAGGCTCGGGTTCCGCTGCCTGACCATCGCCACCCATCCAAGGATGTGCAAGAATCTGTGCTATGGTTAACCGGCGCTCTGGTTCTACTACTAGCATGTGCCTTATCAACTTTTCACAGTCTGTTTCGGAAAAATTTTTTTATTAAGGTCATTTTTGTATTAGTAAAATTTTTGAATTAATGAATAATACAATCTTTTAATAAAATTGAGATTATTGTTTACCTGCAGACATGAAGAAAGGTATTCTAAATTTCCCTGAGATCACAACAGATCTAAGAGATTGCATAGTGGGTCCATCAAAAGGTAAAACTCCACAAACTAAGACATACAATACAACTCCCAAACTCTGAAATATCGTTTTTCATTAGAAAATGCAGATTGCAAGAAAATTCTTAAAATATAAAATTTGGAGTCATTAATTACCCAAACATCTGCACATGGACCGTCATATTGCCTCCCCTCAAAGATTTCTGGTGCTGCATAAGGCGGTGAACCACACCAAGTACTCAAAGGGACACCTGGCTTGAATTCATTGCTGAATCCAAAATCAGCCAATTTTATATTATTGTCCGCGTCGAGCAACAGATTCTCAGCCTAAAAAGAATTTTTCAATATAAATTTACATAAAATAATTCAACATTAAGTAATTACTGCTTATTGTTTATGGTTTTATAAAAGTAATGATGATCTATGTAAATTCTAGTTACCATTCTTTCAAAACTACTGTATTATGTTAAAATAAATTCATTTAATTAAACTATTTATACAATGGACAAAAAGAAAGCAAATTAAAAAAGTGTAAAAGTAAATTAATAAATATTTGATATCAAATAATATAATTATAGTTTATAAGTTTGTAATGAATATAAATTTGAATATATTATATCATTTTTGTTTGATTAATAAATAGAATATCTATTTTATATAATGTATACTTTTATTATTACTAATTTCTGCAAGCTCACCTTAAGATCTCGATGAACAACTCTTTGTTGATGAAGATAATGAACAGCTTCAACAATTTGATGAAAAATTCTTCTTGCTTCTGATTCTGTCATTCTACCATTCCGAACCAAATGATCAAATATTTCACCACCTGGTGCATATTCAGTCACTAGGTATATCATTTTTTCTGTTTCCATTACTTGATATAGTCTAATTATATGTGGATGCCTCAGTCTCTTCATTATGTGCACTTCACGAAATATTTTTGCTAAATTTTCTTCATTTAACTTGGTTTTGTCTATAATTTTAATAGCCACCTGAAATAACATTAATTTGTTAGAAAGATGCAATTTTAAAGTATTAATTTTATTATCTTATATTATATTACATGTTTTTACAAATTTATACAGAAAATAAATTAATATTTTGCTACATGTACATCAAATTTTTTACAGTAACAAAAAGAAATATAAAAGAATAATATTTAATTAAAATAGAAGAGTTTAAAATGTAAATAAATAATCTTTCATTTTATTTGTACAGTTATTAAAAAAATGTTTTTCTTATTTATGTATGCCATGAGTTATTTATCTCAAAGCGACATTAACCTGTATATCCTGAACAAATAAATATTCATTAGAAGAATCTTGATCATTCAAGCATGGTTGAAATTTTAATGAATTTGGTAGATAAGGAAACATTTCATCATACCCAAGCGGGTTTGATTATTTTGAAAAACTACAAATATATGAAATGCAAAGCAGTTCATTCATATCTTGACTCAGAAACCAGTATGACTAAGAGGACAATTGTAATTGAAAATTCAAACGGCAGTTGATAATGTGAATATTAAATGTATAACTCGTTTGAGAAAATAATAATATTTATACTTTTTTACAATAACAATTTAATCATAATCTTCAGGTGATTGAAATAATTAGTTGTTTTTCTTTTATTCCAACGAGCTGTATTGATTTTTCCATGTCAAATACAATGACTTTATAAATTATAAATTACAATTATCATAAAGAATATTCTAATTATGATTTGATAAATTATCCTTATTAAATTACATTAATATCCAAAACTTTGTCATAAACCATCATTTAAAATTTCAACCAACATCCAATAAGCCCTTTAAACATTTAGACCTTAACAAACGCAAAATCATCTCTTTAATAAAGCATTTTAATAAAGGATTCTGGCAAGTCCAGCCCCAACTTCAAATTCTAGCCCGTCTCCCAAAGTGTATCTAAGCCATTCGCAAAGTCACAGTCTCCCCTCTCCCCGGACAAAAACCTGCAGAGTGAAAATCAAAAAAACAAATATACACAAGCACGCACACAGCTCTGACATCATCATGCATCCACAATATTCCATTGACAATGTAGAGGTCTCCTCCTGCAAGAACGTGAACTCAAGGCACACATGCATAGACAGAGGGAGAGAGAGAGAGAGAGACACAGACACACAGTACAGAACAGACAAGTAGAGCTCACTCATACTCTCTCTGTCGCTCGAGCCCTTTAAACGTCATCTACAAACTAGATGTCCATCCTTGTCTCCCTCTCTCTCGCGACTTCTCCATCTCGCTCGTCCGCTGTATAGGTACGTGTATGACGTAAACGGAATCATGCGCCAAATGTGCGTACATATCCGGCAATTTCTCGCTCGCTCGCTCGCGAGAGCCGCAGCGTCCCGCGATCGTCGAGAGCGGAAAATTGGCGCGGAGAGGGAAAAAAGGAGGAGATAAAAATTAAGAATGCCTATACACAGAGAGCGAAAGAGAGAGAGAGAAGACGCGCGTCGCGTGATACGTTCGTAAACACGCATCGTTCGTATCGACTTATGTACTCTCTATATACTCGCCAGAGAGTCTATACGGCGAAACTTTCTCTCTCTCTCTCTCTCGCGGCCTGCCTCTCTCATTCATCTCCAATATAACCGTGTGCGCGCGCGCTCACACAGAGGCCTTGTTTTTTTTTTCTTTTTTTTCATTGGCGTGCGCGCGCGCGCTTATCGGGAGAGTGTATAGAGAGAGAGACGTAAAAATTTTCGGCGCGCGAGAAAAATCATGAGGCTCGTGCGTGCGCGTATGGCACGTTACGGCCGTATGACATCTCTCCGCCGAGTCCCTCTCTCTCTCTCGCGCAGGGCTCTGCCGCGATAAAGAGAGAGAAAGTTTTCTGCCGAGCGATTAAATAGGGTTGAGAGAGAGAGAGAGAGAGTTGTGGAGTGTGTGAGCGCTAACAAACATGCACAGTGCACGCATACACACATAGAGAGAGAGAGAGAGAGAGAGAGAGAGAGAGAGTGAGAGAAAAAAATCAACAGTAAGTACAGAGCGAGCGCGCGCGGAGAGCGATTATGTTTTTTTCTCTCTCAGCCGCTCCGCTCTATCGCCATATCTCGCATACACGTAGCTGCAGAGAGCGAGCGAGAGAGCAAGGCACATTCACATATATAGGTAGAGAGACTGAGACTGAGGCATAGAAAGAGAGAGAAAGAGAGGGAGCGTAACGACTACGAGGAGGGCGTCCGTGAAGCTCTCTCGCTGGTATTATTGTCACCTTGGATTTGGTGACGACGTGGGTGGCCATCTTGACGACGGCGAAGTTGCCCTTGCCGATCGTCTTGTCCAGCTCGTAGTAGCCGACCCTGATGAGCTTGTTAACCGGGAACTGTCCCTGCTGGCCCTGCTGTCCCTGCTGCTGCTGCTGTTGAACCGCTGACGGCGGCTGCTGCTGCTGCTGGCCGCCCTCCGACGTCGCGGATGCCATTTTTTTTCTCTCTCTCTCTCAACGCGCGCTCGGCGCTCTGGATAAAGTGTGTATCTCTCGTCGGCGCACTGCTCACATATATGCTTCTCTACGCGCGGACATGTAGATGTAGGAGAGAGAGAGACACAGTCCGCGAAGACACAACACTCACAAACACACACACACACAAGTGTAGACACTATAGAGGCGCGCTGGGTACAGGCGCACTAACACACGCGGCTTTTTTCGACGGCCAGCCGCGGCGCGAGGGATACACACAAGGCGGAGAGCCGAGGAGACGTGCGGACGCGCGCGCGCGCCCCCCCGAAGAGCCCCCGTCCGTCGTCAGACGTCTACTGACCAGAGACACCGAGAAGAACGAGAGAGAGAGGAGAGTATATAGCAGAGCTGATTGCGCCGCCGCCGCCGCTGCTCTCTCGCCGCGATATCGGCGCCACTTGAGCTAGCTCTTTCTCGCTTTAGCACAGTGCACTCCTCTCTGCGTCTTTCTGCGCACGGAGTGTCTGTGACGGTCACTATAACGCGAGGTAAGGTGACCGGCTGCGCGGATTTTTTTTTTTTTTTGCCGAGCCGGGATATATGGATGTGTGGAGTGCAGGTCGTGGAGGGTAGGAGAGGGGGAGAAAGAGAGGTTAATGCTCGTTTTTTGCAGCGCGCTGCGTTTCTAGAGGTTTACGGCCGCGAGCGCGCGGGTAACATTGAAATTAAAACAGGTTGAGGTTGAGAGATGAGAGAGAGAGAGAGAGAGTGTGAGCTGTGTGTGTTGTGCTTTGGGAGAGCGGGGAGGGATGAGGGAGGGAGGCTGCAGGTGCGAGGCCGGTTGAGCTTTGCTGCTACTACTTCTGACGAGTGTGCTGGATTTTTTTTGGATCGGAGGGGGAGTTGGGTTATTGGGTGGATTTTGGTAGAGTGAGGGGGATTGATCGGTAATGGAAGAGTGGAGAACTTTCGATTAGTGAGAGTAAAATTTTTATTTATTTTGGCGATAGTGCTGCTTGTTAAAGGGATAGATGTCTTTTACAGTTTTAAGAATATGTGATTAATAATTTATAAAATGGGCTTTGAAATTATTCTGCAAGTAGATAAATGTCGAGTCTACGAAGACATTGTCTTACCAAACTTTACGCGATCTACTGATATATTATTATTTATGATTTAACTGTTTTATGTTACGAGCCTTTGATAATTTAATTATTTTATTTTCTTACAAAAAATTTTAAAACGTTAAAAAGTTTGTTAAGTAATTACTTTTTTTACTAATTTTATAAAATATATACCTAGGTTTTATTAGTACTAAATATAATATAATAGAAGTTAATCCTCAACAAATCACGTGAAACTTTGCTCCACTTATGAGCGTAAAACTACAATAATGACTCTTTGAACATACCAAACAGCTTAGTTCGTTGAATTCGCATTATCTAACTTTACACAAATGATAGAATTATCTTTTATTGCTAATCTCTTACTGCGTCCAATCTAGCTGCCACTTTTACTTAAATCGAAAAAGCAAATTTATAATTTCTTATGATTCCAACTGCAATTAAACAATTTAAATATCTATCAAATGTTCTTCAATGGCAAAAAGGTCAAAAAATTTTGTTAAATGTTTGCTTATTGTAAATTTTAATTTTAAATTAAATTAATTACAAAAATATCACGAAGAAAAATATTTAAAAACTATTTTATTATAAAAATATTATAAAAAAATCTGCAAAAGTATAATACACAAATTCTCTTAAAAAAATCCACGCCACTAAATAACGTCGCATAAACAAACCCAGCCGTCTCGCCAATCTCAGCCCAATCTACTTAATCAAACAATCCCCCCGAAAATCGCGCGCCCAACACACACGCGCCAATCGCCCCACCGTCGCTCCGACTATACAAAATCGTTCCGCGAAAGCCGACACTAGAAACGCGCGAACGGCAAACCAGAGCAGCAACCCATATCGGCGGCTCGCCTACATTGCGGCACTTGCGCAGTGCATGATCCAACAAAGATATCCTCTTGAATCATGCTGCTCCACGTGGTCGGCGCGGCGCACGGTGGATCGAAACCTGCTGGCGAGCGGAGCTTAGACAGGCCGCAGCGACTTAGACAGTCACTCGACACCAGCGCAGCGATCAAGCTCGCTACGAAACTGCAATATGTGCGGGCTCTGGGCTCTATTTGGACTTGACACCAATTCCCTCAGCTGCGTCTGCGACAATTTTTCCAAGATCTCGCACAGGGGGCCCGATGCGTTTAAGATCGAGCACGACAGCAGAGTGAAGGTAAGTTTTTTTATGCTTCTTTTGGGAGGTGTGAGTTTTGGTTCTTGTTTTTTTTAGAGGAGTTGGGGGTGATGTAAACATATGGTCTGTCTGATTTCAGAATGCCTACTTGGGTTTTCACAGACTGTCCATCGTTGACAGCCTGTGTGGCATGCAGCCCATTAGGCTCTACCAGTATCCGCAGCTATTTTTGCTCTGCAATGGAGAAATTTACAACTGCAAAAGGGTGAGTACTTTATTGAGTGTAGTTGAGAGATTACGTCACATTAATTTTCAAAAAGTAGCACTTAATTATTATATATTTATATATTTCTATTTTTATGTTTAGCTAAAAGATCAGTATGGCTTCGAATATTCAACCAAATGTGATGTTGAAGTGTTGATGCACCTTTATGCCACTAAGGGTGCAGATGAAGTATGCAAATCATTGGATGGAGTATTTGCATTTTGCTTACTAGACATAGAAAAGAAGAAAATTTTAGTTGGTAGAGATCCTTACGGAGTCAGGCCTTTATTTAGATTGTATACCCAGAATGGACAGCTGGCTGTGTCTTCTGAAAGCAAGGTCATTCTTGTTTATTTTTAAAATTTTGAATTTATGCATTTTCTTAATTTTATAATTTAATACGGTATTTGAAATTTTAGGCTTTGATAGGAATTGCTAATCTATTGACTGGTGATCATGTAGTAGAACCATTTCCTCCTGGAACATATGAAGAATACAATATTTTAGAAGATGGACTTATTAAGTTTGTAAGAAGTGAACGATATCATGAACCTGGCCAGAAACCTAGTTTCATTCCTGTTATTCCTTGGAAAGGTATACTAGATGATTTAATTGATTTCATTAACAATTATTCTGGATAATTTTTATTTAATAATATAAAATAAATCTTTTTAGAGCTGAGCTCTACAGACATCCATGAGAATATTAGAAAACTATTGTCTGCTGCTGTGGAAAAACGTTTGATGGCTGAGAGAAGAATAGGCTGTATGTTATCTGGAGGTTTAGATTCCAGTTTAGTTGCTGCTCTTCTTGTAAAATATGCCAAAGAACAAAACTTGCCTTATAAAGTTCAAAGCTTTTCAATTGGTATGGAAGGCAGCCCAGATATTTTAGCAGCCAGGCAGGTATGAAAAATTTAGTATTTAAATAGCTTCTTGTAACATAAAAATATGAAATATGAAACAACAAAAATAAATTTTTTAGGTTGCTGATCACATTGGAACTGAACATCATGAAGTCATAATCACTCAAAAAGATATTACAGATGTACTTGATAAAGTAATCTATTACTTAGAAACTTTTGATATCACAACAGTTAGAGCTTCAATTGGGTACAGTATTTCAGTGTTTTATAATAAAATGTTATTATTAAGATTAAAATATTTAATAAGATCTTTTCTCTTTTAGAATGTACCTGATTTCAAGATATATTAAAAATAATACAGACACTACAGTAATATTCAGCGGTGAAGGTGCTGATGAAGTGGCCCAGGGCTATATTTACTTTAGGGATGCACCAAGTGCATATGATGGTCACAAAGAATCTTTAAGACTGCTCAAAGACATTTACCTTTATGATGGTTTGCGTGCTGACAGAACAACCAGTGCATTTAGTTTAGAATTAAGAGTGCCATTTTTAGATCTGCAGTTTACTAATTATTATCTCTCTCTTGATCCCGCTATAAGACAACCACAAAGTAATTATTAAAATCATATTTTTTTATAAAATTTGTTTCAAAAATCGATTTTAAACTAATTTAATAAATTTTTAGATGGTGTAGAAAAGCACCTTCTCAGATCAGCTTTTGATGGAACCGGTTTGCTACCTGCCAATATTTTGTGGAGAGGTAAAGAAGCGTTTAGCGACGGTGTAACGTCCGTTAAAAAATCGCTTTTCCAAATTATTGATGAAATCGTTCAAAATAGAGTGCAAGACGAAGATTTAGAAAAAGCATACTCCAAATATCCTCACTGTACTCCAAAGACTAAAGAAGCTTACTACTATAGGTAAAATATTTGTTTATATTTGCTACAAATTTTTTATTCAAAATTTTTTAAAAACTAAAATATAGTAAATGAATTACTTAATTATTTAATTATTTTTAACATCAAAGACTTGCAAATACCAATATTACTTTTTCGATAAATTTTTATATTTGAAAACGATTTATCATGAACATCAAAAAAATGATTTAAGTTAAATTTACAAAAAAATAAAATTTAAAATTCTACTATCTATATACTATTTATAGCAATGAAATTTCACGAACAAAATTTATTTATTTTTACAGGACTGTTTTTGAATCTCATTATGAAGGATGTGCAGAACATTTAATTCCATACTACTGGATGCCAAAGTGGGTAAAAGGAGTCACAGATCCTTCTGCTCGATTTATCGCTCATTACGAAAATAAAAAAGTGTAAATAATAAAAACAGACAATAAAATATTTTTTTATTCAAGTTCAAAAGACTATTTATTATAAATATTTAAACGTGTTCAAGGTTATTCAGTCATTAAGCATGATAAAATGTTCAATCATTAAGCCTAATAAAATGTTTACTTTAAATCTAGATTCTTCTATACGTTCGGCTTACATTTGCGCGTTCATGCGAATCAAAAAAAAGTTGTACCCCTGGTGGGACTCGAACCCACAATCCCCGGTTTAGGAGACCGATGCCTTATCCATTAGGCCACAGGGGC
>UELX01003764.1:0-21429 GCA_900480035.1 Eupelmus urozonus
CGGTCCTGTGGCGCAACGGATAACGCGTCTGACTACGGATCAGAAGATTCCAGGTTCGAATCCTGGCAGGATCGTAATTTTTTTTTTCTTTCCATCAATAATTCGCTTCGGCCTTCTCTTTATCGATCAAACAATATCAAGGGTTTTTGTTGATCATTATATATTCACGTAATTTTTTTTTACCTCGCGCAAGCTATATAATGCGATACGCTTGGTCGAGTTCGCGAGTTTCGTAATGCCACACGGGCGAAGATAAAAGTGAATGTCGATAGATTCTTTATGCACTGTCGAGACGTTGCGGCTTGCAGCGTTCAAATGGTGATATTTTTCATAGGCTTTTATGAGAAATTGTGTTCGGATTATAGAGGTAGTTATATAAATTTTTGCACGAAAAAATTGACAATTGTGGAGCTAAAGAGTGACACTGGTTTTTATGTATTTGTTAAAATAAAAATTAAGATAATTATAAGGAAGGTTACTTTCTATAATATTAATAACTGTGTATTCAAAATAATATTTTTAAATTAAAATTAACTTATTTCCTATAGTTATTTCAGTTATTTTCAAAATTTAATATTTCATAATATATTGTTTGCAACTACAAATCCAAATATTTCATAATAAATATTCAAATTTGATTTTAATAATAGATATTAATGTAATGCCAGAACAAACATATGCTTTCATGCAATTGTAATGTGCTTAAATAATTAAATATAATCTAATATTCAAACAAATTAAATCCTGTATCAAGATGATACAACTAAGCAAAAAATTTAGAATAAGATTATTATAATTATAGTTTGGAACTTGTTTTCTTTTTTAAAGGATTTTTTGAGAAAAACTAATAATGTTTAAATGCAATATTGTATTTATCCTATTATATTAAAATTACTTTTACATTATTTTTAAACATGTATAAAATATTACTATTTTATTATTCGATTAGATTAGATTAGATAAAATTTATTTCTGCACATTATATTGTACAATAATAACAAAAGTGTAAATAAGACAGTATATGACATTAGTTATTTTAACGTATAAGAAGCAATTACATTATAGCGCGCATATTTTATAATATATTTCGATCGAGTGTTTACAAAAATTAATAACTATAGACAGTCATTCCGTTTCATTGCTTTTATAATAATTACGAAATACACTTACATTAAAAAGCGAAACTTACGGATTGACATAAATACTTTTGTACAAATAGTTATGTATAATAAATATTTATTAAAATGATAAAAAATTATATAATTTCAACCTTCGAATCTTACTCTTTTGGAAATTTTTTAATGCTTAGAGATCAGAGTTCTTACAACTTTACTCCAATCAAGATTCTCACTGCCAATGAAATTCTTGCTATTTCGAGACTTGCTTCTTATAGATGCTTGACATACAGGAATTTAAAAAGAAAAAACTACACAATTTCGGACCTAAATAGCGCAACAACGTATACTTGAACAGTTTAAAATTCGCTTAACAGAGTTATTATATAGATTGAATATTTTGCTATCTATGATTTTAAATCATTTAATTTATTTTCTGTTTCTATAAATTTAATTCTAGGAAAATTTTTAAAGTTTCAAGATAATTTAATCATTAATATTTGCAAGTAATATGTAACAAATAATGTGTTTATAAAATAATGATTTACAATAAAAGGTTTTAAACCTACAACGAAATACTATTTTAAAAAAATATTTGTTCATAATTCTAATTTCAAACTTTTTGAAATTCTAAAAAAGAATAAAATAATAGAATTCGAAATTCTCACAAAAAGAAAAAAAACAAAAATTAAAAATGTTTAATAATTTTAAAGCAGTCTACTGAGTGATACAAAATAATAAATTAATCCATTTAATAGTATTTCGATAGAAATAGTTTTATCGAAAAGTTTCATCACGCGTAATTTCAGAGATATTGTTAGTTAAGAGACTCACAGAGAAGTCCTAAATTGGACTAGTAAAACAAACTAAACCAAATTAAGCACCCAAAGTTTATAATGCTTATCAAGGTCGTAGTCGTATAATTCAGTTTAAGGTAATTTAGTACATAAGTTTAATTTTCAATGAAAATTATTTATTCAATTTTGATTTTATTACATAATTTTTCCCAAAATATAACTTTAAACAAAACAATTAAATAATAAAATTTTATGTAAAAAGTGCGTAAAATCGATTTCACATACGAGCATATAAGCCCGTTAAATTAAATTTTACGCACAATGTTTTACGCAAAAAGTAATACATATTAAATTTCTATCTAATGAAATTCCAATGATTTGTTCTTGATTATATTTCAACTCGGCTATAATAAAATTTTTCAATTTTTTAATTGTGTTAATAATATTATTTCAATTATTAATATTTTTATATAATTCACAATGTAAATAATATATTAAAAAGCGGCTTAAAATTGCTATTCAAACCCTAAAGGTCTTTCATAAAGAAGTTCATACAACATAACTAAAATGAACCAGATAATAAACGTTCCAACGCTTTTGTAAAAAGTAAAATTCAAACACAAACCCCAACTCACACCAACCTTCATCGAAAAACATACTATTCATCCTCAAACAACGTCCACCAATAAAAACCATCCATCTGCCCAGCGGACAAACCATCATTTGAAGACAAACTTTTTCCACGTTTCCAACTGAAAGCCTCGGATGCGCAAGGCGGGGCGCCTCGACGCAATGATTTAAAAAGGGTATTTTTAGCGCTCGCGCATTCCCGACAAAGGCTGCGCGCGCTATGTCGCCTCGCACGTAGGCTCTCGCGCAATTATTGCGGCTTTTACGGCTAAAAGCGCGCAAATCCGCGAGCTGTCGCGTCAAGGTGTGCTGCGCCTTTGATGACGAGCGCACGTAGGTATATAGCGGCGCGCGATGTTTTTTTTTTCTTTTCGCTAGGCCGTGTATATACACTTTATATATGGGGTACGCGCGCGCGCGCTTGACGAATAGTAGTATGGCTGGGCTAAAAATACGCTGGTTTTATATTTAGTGTCATGGTTGGATTTATTGATAATGGGTGTCTGTGTTCGTTATCTCTGAAGTGTGGCTTTTCGATCTTAGTAAATTTTAATTGAATGTTTAATTTTAAACTTAAAGTGTACCAGAAATAGAAATGATTTTATTTAAGTTTTTTAATGGCTAGTTAATAGTGTGTAAAGTACGAAATGGCCAAAAAGGGCCGTTTTATGGTCTCGAACAGTAAAATTTCTACAGAGGTACTGTCGGACCAAGTTGTACAGTTAATATTACATTAAGTAGATTTAAGAACTGTTATGATTGCCTGTAACAGATAAAAAACAATTTTAATAGAAGGAAATTATAATAAATTTAACGTGCATCATAAACACGTGCACGCATACAAGTATCTGATTAATATAATTCGCCGCATCTGCCATCTGCCGCAGACCATCTGTCAGCTACCACCTCTTGCCTTACCTCTACCGAATTAGCAAAATCCTTAAAAAAAACAGTAATCATCATAAACTTCAAAAAAAGCTCACATTGCATTCTTGATCTAGTTCTGATAAGAAACAATACCAAAAATCTTCAAAATACACCGCTTTTTAAATCGGCAAAAATCAACGCTCCACAGTCAGCTATATACATCACTCTCTTGGAGCTACTCCGAGCGCCGCTTTCCCTATGTAAGGTCCCGTGCGTTACGCAACGCGGAATACGTACGACTGCATCGAGGAGAGCCGAAAACCCGAGAACCCTATATCGTTGGGTTGCATCAGGGCGAGCGCGCGAGTAACCGGAACGAGCGGGATCTTAGCTGCTAAAGGAATATGAAAAAAAAAAATGATTTTTTTTTACTTGGCTGTAGGCGGAAGAAGCGTGGATCAACAAATTTTAAGCTAAAATTAGTGGATTGTTAGTAGTTGTGCCTGCGGCATGTGCGACTATTCTCGTCGCAGCTTTTACCGCGGCTATAGTACTGCAGCGGTTCTCTTTGCACGGTAATGAAGGTTTTAAAGTAAGTGACAGTTGCGTCATGTAACGTTATAGTTTGAGCTACGTGGCTTTAGTCATAGGCGAATATGTAATTGGGTGGTAATCAGGATGCTGTAGTGTTTCTTTTATTTTAGTGAAAGTCATACTTGATAGCTTTAATATGAATGCAATGTGTATGTAACGAGATATTGAAAATCATTTCATAAATTTTAAATAGATATTAATATATAAAATAGAATTGACTTTCTATTTTAAAAAAAGAAGAGCTTAAAGCAATACTTGTATGATAATAGTTTCTTTAATATTTAACACAACAGTACTTGCTAAAAGTTTGGGGAAGACAACCTAATAGAATAATCGATACGTAGTCAAATGTAATTTCGGTTTAAACAAATAGCAATAGAATGCAAATATAATTGTTTTAGTGTTTTAAATAATAAAGATTCAAAAAATAATTACATAAAAAAGCTTTGATATCATTTTTGTTTTTGATAGAATAATTTAATGGATACTTACATTATCTTTTATTTTTTAACTACAAATATTTATTTGTCTTTTAAAGGTATTTTTTTGTATTAAATTTTTTAAATTTTTGAAAAAGATAAAAAAAATAAATAAATAAATAAAAGCCACAAACTAAAAAACTTAGTTCAATTATATATACATATATATTTCTCATCGTAATTATCAATTTTTAATCGACCTTCCTACACGTTAGAGTGAAATAAAAAAATTAATTGATTTTCTATATAATCGAAAAGCTGGAATGACAGTTTCTCCCGTGACACTGAATAATAGCTTTAGCAGTTAAGCGTATCGTACTTTTTATCGATTTTATTTAGGCATTAAAAGACGATTTAAATATTTTATTCACTTCCGATAGTCATCGTTAGTGATTAAACGTTAACGATTTTATCCATTTCACCGTGATGAATCGTAATTTACAAAATACAAATTCACCACTTATCGATTTCATGCTTCGTAGAATAAGTCGTTTTTTCGTATTTTTGCACGGAAAATTGTTTGGTTAAAAATTATTACTACTAATTAGAAATTAAATGCTTTCCTGCAGTATATAAAAGCATGACTAAATTTTATTGTAAAATTTATTATGAATACACTAATATTTCGACTATATAATTTAATAATTTTTCAAGTTCTATAAAAATGTATTTAATTTCTAATAAAATACAATACAGTAATTCTTTTTAAAAGATCGATTTTCCTTACTGTAAAAATAATAGAAATACCAATTAAGAGGATTTTCAATAAAGACTTGACTACTGAGCTTTATGGGAATCCATTTTTTCATTTTGAAAAAAAATCTTTTTATTAGTTGGCTGTTGACTAGAGAAACAAGATCACTATTTTTTGAAACTTGTATTGAAAAGCAAAAATGATTTCTGGTGATTGTCGATGAATGTAAAAACTTTAATATCACCTTAAGGTAGAAATTCTGGATTCTTTAATTTGTTGTTCATACTATACATAGGCTGAAAATTTTATCTTATTATTAATTTTTGAATGTCTGGATCAGTTAAGTTTAATGTCACAAATTTTTCAGAAATAAATTCTCTATAAGTTTTCAAAAATAATTTTTTTATTATTTATTAATATAATTACATTTATATCAAGCGTTTTATTTATTATTAAACAGTTTAAGGAATTAAACACAATGTGCCTAAAATTTTCTTACCATGCAAACGTTTGATGATTTGCCTCAATTTATAGGGACTAATTGAAACTACGTGTATTTATCTAATTTTACAATAATATACACTATACTTAAGAATTCCTTTCCAAGAAAATGCACTTGACACTGTTAATAACGAGCGAAAACAATAAGTAATTCTGAGTACCTACTACATAATGATTCGTGAATATTTTTCATAAGAATAGCAGTGCGTGTAGCTACTTAGCTTCATAGAGTCACACGCGCGAATGCACGAAAGAGAAAACTCGCGAAAATACAACATGACTCTAGGTGTTATTTGACAACCAGCGTGTAAACAATCATTCTACGTCATATTTAACATTTTTATCGTATAAGAATAAAAAAAAAAGTTAAATTGAATACCTGTTTTATATTGCCAAATAACTATTGACTAACTACATTTCATAAAACACCATTTATGTTTTAAATAATGAGACTCATTTTTTACATTTATTATTTGCTAATCATAACAAAGCTTTCAAAGTTTGGCTTTTTACAAAAAAATTATATTCATATAGAATACAGTCAACTGCTTACAAAAAGAAAGAAGAGATGAAAAAGTTTGAATAATATTTCCTGGAGACACCTTAATGCTAAAAAAAAAAAAATATTGAAGTTTGAAAAAACTTTGAATTTTTTAGTTTTTATTATTTTAATGTTTTCAAACATAAACTTCACTTCACGTGAATAATAACTTAGCTCAAATCTTTTCTAGCATCAAAAACATTCTAAATTTTCAAAATTCCGTACAAACCTGTTACCCCAAAATGCTCGATCCACTCTCTCTAAAACCCCCCAAAAACTTAATTTCCACCAATCGAAGGAAGCATCAAAGGCATCAGCGATGAGCACTTCGCAAAAGCTCTCTGCCCTAAAAGCCCACGCGCTTTGACTAGGTCAAATTGACCCAGACGGCTACCCGCGCGCTCTAGTCATTATTACATCCCGCTCTCGTGCAATGTGCAATTCGTCACGATTTCATTCCTCCGCCTTTTTTCTTTATACGCTCGCGCGTCTTCCGCGTGCGCTCCTCTCTCCTTAACGACGGCTTAATTAGGCGCAATCGCGTCGCGAATTAAACCGCGCGCGCACGCGTACGGATTTTTTTTTTTTTTTTTTGTCGACGAGGAGCAATTTTCTGGAGCTGGGTACGTAAGATCTCGGCGCTTTTTTAATTATCAGTGCGCGCAGGACTGTGATTGCGGATGTGAGTCGCTGAGTTGGAATTAGGAGGATTTTTCATGAGCTGATGCTGCAGGTCTTTCCTGTATTTTTTTTTATGGGAAGGCAGAGAGAGAGAGAGAGGTTTTATTAGTTATTAAGTTGATTTTGGGCCATTGTAGTATATGATAATTTATCGCTGCATCTGTTATTATTTAAATTACTTTCAATGAAAAAAAAAAAAATTAAATACTTGTATTGACTAAATTGATTAGAGGCTAAAATACTTGCTTTTTTATATATCTTGGCTATTTTAAAATTCAAAGTCAGCTTTTTCAAATTTTAAGTTTAATGAACTCATTTTTCAATATAAGTAATTATAATAGAATCGTTAAACTAAAAAAATTTTTTGAAGAATTCAAACTTGAGAATGATTAATTCTTTTATTTACGTAAACAGAAATAGCTGAAGACCAAATTAAATTTTGAAGTTAAACGTACAATTTATGTTTTTAACAAGTAGTTAAGTGTCCAAATGAATTTCTATCTTGTTTACTTCTGGAAAATTTATAATTTTTGGCAAGCTACCCTAAGACGAATTTGACTAACACAATTTTCAATAGTTTTTGCGTTAACATTAATCTTTTCCAATACTGATTTTATAACAATGGTTATTTGCAATACATTGGAAGTTTAAAACAACACATTTCTTTTAGAAATAACTAGCATAATAAAAATTTGAAATAATAAGCATTAAATTGACTTGATTAAAGGTATATTCACGTCATTATAAAACGATACATATTTTAACAGCGTACTGACAGTTAGAAACCTGAAAATAATTAAAACTTTACGAAATTTTTTTACATGTAGCTGTAATTATGGTTTGTTATTTCTCTTTAGCCTCGCAAAGTATTCAAAAGTAATCATCTCACTAAAAGATGCCGCAAAATAAAACTGCACGTAGATTATACGTTTTAGCTTATATTTTTTCACAAAATATTCGCGCCTGAATGCTAAAATTATTATTCACAAGAACTATTTCATTCCCTATATGTATCATTTAAAATTAAACATTCGTGCATGTAAGTGCATTATTTACCCGAAATGGTACTTAACTTACGCAATGACAACAATATAGATTATAATTGCACGTCAAGCATTTCCGTATATGTAACGTGCTAAAAATAGTTAGAGTGCTTTTTTGTTTCTGAAAATGATTTTATCCTTCGTAGAAATAATTACAGGTTTGCATATAAAAAATTATTAGACTTAAATGAGTGCCTATTTTTTCTAATAATGATAACTGTTTTGTTTTGGATGTAACAAGCAATATCTAACAAATATATTTAAAAGTACCAACGATTTGTTAAGGCGTATTTTCATCCCTAATTTTTTATTTAAAAAATTACTTCTTAAAACTTAAATTTCTTTAGTTCTCTATCAAAACTCTCAACCAAAACTCCACAATATTTGTACCAAACGAATCCTTACATCCATCGCTCGCAGTTCAGAACTTCAATTCCACCCTGCAACGCCGCCAATCCATCGAACTCTGCCCTCTACTTCCTGAAAAAAAAGAAAGACAAAGAAAGTGCAGAGAAAAAAAAGAAAGAAAGAAAGAGCCTACACCCACACGTACAAACACACACAAAAATCGGTTTCCCGCGCCTATAGCACTCTAGCAGTGAAAAGCGCCGAGCGTCACAAAGACGCGAGCACGACAATTGCGACACTACCGCGAGAGTACACAGAGCCGAGGACCTTGGGAGACTTTTAACGCGCCGACGCGCGGTTCCCGTGAATAATCACCGACAATTACTATGCCCGACGACGAAGCCGGCAGTTTTCAAATTCTCGCGCCGCTCTATGCACATGCGCGCATGCGGCTTAGATAATGGTGATTGATTTTCACGGAGATTTAAATATCCTTTGTTTAGTGTTTGTGTTTTGAGAGTGAAAATTCGAGGGGCGCTGCTCGAGTGGTATCGATTGCCTTGCGAGGTGTGATTGCGATCAATTGCCAGCCGAGCGCTTCGTTAGGATAATTGATTTAATTTTGGCTTGCGGCTGAGTCTTGAGAGGTGGCTTTTAGTTTAAGTTGTTTTGCTTGTAGGTAGTAAATCTGGAAGCGTCTTTGTATTTTTCTAGGAATGGTGTCGGTAACATTGTCTATAAAAGAATATGCGGTATTCAAAGTTTTTAATCTTGTTTGATAAAACCGTGAATAATTGATGAATGAAAAATGATTAACTAAATAATTATCTAATTAATTTAAATATAATGTTGAAACTTAGATCAATACGAACGTCAAGCTGTTATGTATTGAATTAAGAGCAGTTGTTAAAGGTATAAAAATTTGTTGGCGTAATAAAAAATCATTCTTTGCAAATATTGGTATTTCCAAACCATAAATAAAAAGTAGTCTAATACGATAAATCAAATGATAGGGTATCAACGGTGTCAAACTCAATCGATTGAGTAATACTATTGAAGATGAACAAGCTGATCGAATCACAGCATTAGGCATTGGTTGAGGAACTTGTTCTAAATGTACGCGTAATAGGCTTAATGCAATTTGATCGTCGCTATAGGCACTTTGTCTGCTAGACTTTCTAGTTATCCTTAAAATGCTTATTTAGTGTTAAATTACTTTTAAAGATTTTTAAAATGTAACGCCGCAAATTTGCGTAAATTGGATCGATTCCCGTATCTAATTACCACCATGCCCGTATAACCTGAAAGAATCTGATAATAAACAGAATTAAATTCAATTAACTTAGTGACCTAATTTGGGATCTGCCTGTAACATCAATCTAAAAGTGTATTCTCTCGAGTTTTCTAAGTTAATTTTCACGGTCTAAACAAACACTGGAAATGTATCTAAACACCGAAGTTTTTGGCTTCAATTTACCGTTTTTCTGCATTTAATTTATTCCGAAGTTTTAGAGCAGTTATTTGTAAGGCTTTATTCGAAAATTTCTATTTAGATTGCCTAAGTTATTGTTATACATTATGTGTAAGTCTATCCAACGCTTACTTTATTTTATTTAAATAATTTAGTATTTTAATAAGCTGAATAGCGTAATAATAAATTATATAAAAATAATGATTCAGTCCTTTGCGTAAATCAAAAAGTTATATAACATTGTTTAATATAAATCGGGAATATTCTATTATTTCACAAAAGAGTTTTTATTTTTGTTACGTGAGTTCAAAAAATCATTTTTTTATAATTTAATTAAAAGTTACCTAACTTTTATAGAATATTAAATTGAAACTCGTTAGGAAAAAATAAATTGACTTCCTGTCACCAATGTCATTCGCAACTTTGTACATTTATTATTAACGAATCAAAACATCAATAAATAAAAACATTCGAGTGAATGTGATTGTCAGTAGTTAAAAGATTATTTTGTATTTAGACAATAACGTTATCTGCAAAATGTATGAACATAAAAAAAGCTACATTTTTTAATTTAATTTACCTTTACAAATCACGAATACGAGTTAAACAATTAAAAACAAACACATTTTTAAAAACTGAAAAGTTTCTATATTAATTTTCATGTGCATGTTTTGATACTAAAAACTTGTGATACTTCAATAAAAAAAAAAGTAGTTTCTATCACTAATTTCTCCAAGACAACATACTAATAAATCACACATTTTTCCACATGCCCAATCGATCCCCGCCCAGCAACGCTTTCCCATCCAGATTAAAAAGCCAAAGCATAAACAAGCGTCTCGAATCCACAACTACACTCTCTCAGCACCTGTCAGCCAAACCTACCCACACCTATATATTCATCTCCACCCACGCGCTCTCAGCACAAATCGAAAACCACCCAGACTAACAAACCAGCTCCTCCAGCATACCAGCGCAACCGGCTCTCTTTCTCCCACATTCGCGTTTATTGACACTTGCACTTGGCTCGCGCGAAAGTAAGTCGCGATAAGAAGTCGCGGCGCACACCTACGTGCGTCAGCCGCGAATCGATCGCACACGTGAGCGGCCGGCCGAGCGCCGAGATCGATTAGATTAGATTAGATTATATACCCCCTTCCTTCGTTCCTGGGTTATAACCGCGGCGGACTGCAGCGCGACGATTTAGCGGTGTGTAGTTGCGATCTACGGTGTACATAAGCTCGATCGGATGCGAGGATGGTTTTTATATGGTGATTTGGTTTTAGTGCACGTGCGTCAAGTTTTGGTGTGGGAGAGTTGGATGAGTGTTTAAGGTAGCGCTTTTTTTTTTGTTCGAGGTGCTTTGAGGAAGTGATTTTAAATGTGGTGTAAATGAAATAAAACTTTGTTTATTTGTTTATTTATAAGTGTTGGTATAATAACATGAAGATTTATTTATATCGTTTCTATACCGTCTGATCCTTTGGAAAAAACTACTCTATAAATGTTAAAATAGTTTCAGATTGATTACTTTTTTCTTATCGTGATCCATTAAACATTGATGTTTGCGTTTAACTAGCAGCGCATTAAAAGGCCCCGCGGATACTGCTCTATAAAATTAGCCGAACGGCAAGTTTCACTTTAATGCAGTGAAATTTTTTCTTCCTTTTTTCGTTCCTCCACTAGCCGATGAGAGTTCCGTGAAGCAGCAGAGACAGCTCTAGCTGGAAGGTAGCGAGACAGTTTGCTAAAGTGAAAATAAATTACCTTTTCTTCGAGAGCGCGGTACTTGACCTCAAACACTTCATTGTTCTGAAAACCCACGTAAGATTGCCCAAAGCTTGATTATTCATTTTTTTTTTTTGATCTCTTGGAAAGTTTGCGCATCGTCTTGGAATTATAAAAAGAGAGAAAGTCTAGCAGATTTTACTTGTATACAAAAATTTAATTGAAATTTCACAATACTCATTGTTTATAAAGAAAATCTTTTTATAAACAAAACAAAGTCATTCAAAGTCAATTACACATATAAGATTCATCGATTTTACTTAATACCTTGTAAAAGCTTATCAGATAAACAGAGGGTCTATCTAAAATCATCAGATAAGATACCAGCGGAAGCAAATCGTTCACACAAGCCTCACTGTCAGCCTTAATTTCACTAAACAGTTATTAACTATCGATCCTCCCCTCATTACCCTCATCCTCCCCCACCTCCGTCACCAACTTTCCTTCAACACCCGTGACTCAACCAGCCCATCCAACCTCCTAATTCCCTCCTTTCTCCAAAAATACAAAGCCCGAGCCTCCTCACATAAATCAAAGAGTAACGATCCTCCCGATGACTCACCTCCGCAGAGAGCACATCTCGCTTTTTCGAGTGCGCGCATCGAAAAGCGCGCGTTGCGGTTGCGCAAGCCGAGCTTTGTTCCCGCTGAACCTTATTAAGGCTAAAAATTACGGACGGGAAAATTGCGACATCCTCCGCGCGAGCCGTTCCTCTTTGCGCGCCGGCTTTTGTTCCTTCCCCCAACTATATATATACCCCGGTATTTTAAAAGGCGGCGATCCTTCATTGTCCGAGAGAGAGCCTTTATTGAGGATGGCTCCTCCGATTGTTTGCCTCTACTTCCGCTATTCGGCCGGGCTCTTCTTGGGCCGTGCCTTCTTTTTCGGGAAGTCATCGTCTTGAAGGAGGAGGATTTTTAAAGTTGGGGTGGGGTGGATGTCGGATGTCTGGGTTTGATTGATTGACTGGATGAGAGTTGAGTGATGATGGGTATTCGAGAGGCGAAGATAATGTTTCTTTGATCGGATGTATTTGTAAATATTGGAGTAAAAGATGATTTGATTGTTTGTGTTAAAGTTTTTAAAGTTTTGTCTTTGTGTCGTACGATCTTTATGGTGTAATAATAAAGGAAAGGGGATAGATAATAATTATTTGCCGGCAAAAAAGTAAATTTGGAACAGAATTTTACAATCTGTAAAAAGTAGGCGATTTAACATTTTAGACTATTTTTGTTGGGCTTACAATAAAATTATCTTATATTTAGATACAATGTACTAAAAAGATAAAATAGAGTTTCTAGATTGTGTCTTTAAAAAATTCAGTGGGTTGATATTTTCTTTGAAGAAGAAAATTGGAACAAATTTTCAAAGGAGTTGCTTACAAAGCTAAATTTGACGCTTCATCCTTTTTATTAAAATGCGTATATATATATATATATTCCTTTTTATTTCTTATTATAGCTAATCAGAATTTGTACAATTTTTAATTTGAATCTGAGTTTAAAACTATAATTATTTATTTCTGTCCAACATAAATATTATTGTCTTAAAAATGTATTAAAATTGCACACATCTAATCGTCGTAAATCAAAAGACTATACAAAAAATCCTAAACACCAAATCTCCAAAGTCTTCCACAAACAAAACCAACCAAATTTCCAAGCATAAAAAAATTCAAGCCTCATTATCCCAAAGAACCGTTCCTCCTCCATCCCAACCCATCACTCCAAATCTCGAAAATTCACCAAAACAAGGAACAATCCACCCACAATAAAAGAAAAAAAACAGTTCTGCCCGTTAACTAAATTAAACACATGCCCTCGGACATCCTCCTCCATCTTTCAACTTCCTCCGCCGTGTATACGCCAGCATTTGTCTCTCGGGCTCTGCTGCCGGCCGACCGGCTATTTTTTCGCGCTCTCGTTGCTTCCTCCGCGCCGGCGGCGGCGCGTTCCGCCACCACGGAAGCATGACCATCGGCCTGCGATGACCCAACTGTGGCTCGCGCGCGCGCGATCCCGAGTGAGATAAGCGGCTGACGTTTTCTTTTTCTTTTTTTTTTGGGTAAGTGGAGAGTTTTGTGGATGAATTGCTTTGGTGTTTTTGGATGGAGTGAGGTGATTTTTGTGTCTTTGGTGGGAGTGAGCGATTTTTTTATGGTGGGTGCTGGAATGACTTGGGAATTTGTGGGAGAGGATTGACTTTCGATTGTTTTATTCGCTGTTTTGTTTGATAGTGAAGTTTTGAATTTGAAATTTTTGGACGGAGTGAAATTATATTTGCTGACGATGAAAACAATAAACTTTTGATTTAATCTAATAAAAAATTTTTTCTGACGTAAAAAAATGGATGATATTTGTCTTTTAATTTAAAAGCATTGAATCTTGATTTCTTAAGAATACCTGCATTACACTAATGAAAGCTAAAAATAAATTATCGGTTCGTATTGAACGCATTTTTTGCGAGAAAGTCAAATATAATCCTTAATACTACGTGTATATCCTTTGTCTTTAACTAAAGCGAAGGTCGAATCGTTTTTTCTGAGTCTGAATTAGCAATTTACGTTTCACGTTTGAACAAAGTCACGTTGATTGCTTGAGAGCACCTAAAATTGAAAGTTTTATTTAAAGATTACATCAAATCTAAAAAGGTAAAAATTTTGCGTTAACATTTTTTATTTAATGGGCATAATTCTAAAATTAGAATTTCAAATTATTTTCCAATTTTATAATTCCTTTTAATCTTTATTATTAATAATATAATTTTCTAAAAAGAAAAAGGAAATATATATTTATTTTAACATTTTTGCAGTGCTACTGTGCTTAAAAATTATCTTATGAATCACACACTTATGTAATTTCAAATTGAATTCATGTTTGCACAATATGTGCACTCATCCGGATCCACGTCTTGCAACAAAAAAAAGTCAGATTACAACGTCAAGGATAAGATGCCATTATTTGAACTCGCAAAATTTCAAATTACCTCAATAAAGCCGGACTTGATTCTAATGCAATATAGTCATAATTCACATAATGTGTATAAAATTACGTAAGCTAGCGTATTTTTTTCTTAAGTGCCAAACGGAATTAGAAAGTATGATTTGTTGCATTTAGTTGAGTTTTTCACGGCAAATGCTTGCAAGAACGTAGGTAATGTGTTACGTAAATGTCAAATGATAAAGACAAAAAAAACTAAATAGGTGCGGTACTTAAGCCTAGTGAAATAATATTACGGTTTATTAAGGCAAATGTAGGAAATTATCTATTAATTGATTTGACTCAAATGACAGTGTTTAATTTGATTAGATTATTTGTCCTTACTTACTTTTTTCAATTTAAAACTTTTTAAATATTTATTATACTATAGTTAAAAACATCTTGAATCCAATCTTAAGTTATTACAATACTTTTCCAGAATTTCTCTTACAATTAGTTTCTAATAATCTACAATAAATGATGAGTTTTCCAAGATTTAATTACATTTTATGTGTAAATCGTATTATTCGTTTTCATTTTTATTAAAAAAATTTAATCACTACTGTTTGAATTGTGTAGCTGAATTTAATAATGTGAATACGAAATTTTCTTTGTCTCTGTCATTAAACATTAAACGGATTATTTAAAATTCTATTTAATTGCAAATTCAGTTATCAGATATAACGTTTAAATATATTACAATTTATGTTCTAATAATTTATTACCAGCCATATATATTATAATCATCGAATTGGCAATTTCCATTCCCATCCGTTATTTTCTCATTAAAAATACCTCAATAAGATCATTTTATTATACTCGTACGCCTACATACGCTATAAATCCCGTTTTTTTTGTCTTTTTCTACAAAGCGTTACAGCAATTAGCGAAGATCTAGTCGGTTGCTATATTGTCGTGTACTGTCATAGCAATGTTATGACAAACTGTAAAAAACTTTAAACTACCTGTGCACGGTGTCCTTATCAATTTAACAATGACTAATAAGCTAGGCAAACAAAAGCTTAGCGCTTATCATTATCTATTGCACTTAATTTAAGTACGATAAAATAATTATACTGAATGAATCACTTTGCCTCTAAAAAGTATCGATAAAAATATCCCAAATATATACTTACCTATCTACATGAAAACTTTCCCATTCCCTCCACCAAAATCTTAAAAAAAAAAATGAAAAATTAATTGCTACACAGACCCTCACCCAACCCAGCCCGCACAAGCTAATTACAGCAGCCGTTTGATAACGCGATAGCCCACATAACTCCCTGGCCTTAATTAACGAAAAAATCCGTAACGAAACCGAGACGAATCTTGACCTTCGCCGAGGCGCGCGCGCGCGCGGATGAATCAAGCCCGAGAGAAGCCCTAGCTGAGAGCATCACGGATCGTGTGGCCCGCGTGTCTTAGTCATCGCGAAATCCGGTTTTCCACATGCGAGGTGCAGCGCCCGTGTCGTCTTGAGATTACGGAACGCGCGGCTCTTGCTCAAACTCGAAAATCGCTTTTACGCTCGATTGTGCGAGAGAGTGAATGAATCAGTTTAGCCGCGCGTGTATGCTTAGCGGCCTTTTTTTCTGATGCTTTTATGGAGGAGAGTAAATATTAATTTGTTTTCGAATTCTCCGGTGATTGTTGGGACTCTAAAGATAGATACGGTGGTGTTTTTCGAGCTCTTGGGAGCGGAGTGTGATGATGATGAAATGGTTAGGTGAACGATGCTTACCGCGCTGTGTCTTGCGATATGTGTATAGAAATTTTCTTAAATTTCATGTGTGTACAATTAACAAGTTGCAAAATACGTTTATTTCACTTGCAAGCTAGTATTGAAGTAATCATACAGGATATGCGTTAGATGCGTTTAGGTGACAATTTGAAAATTATTTTGTCTGACCTTAAAATTAAATAGAAAATACATAATATTTACACAAGGAAAATTTCTAATATCGAATGATTCACGCACAAAAAGAAACGACTCAATACCTCCACCAGTCCAATAAACAATCATTAACGATCCGAATTAATTTATGTTCCAGGTAAAAATCTCGATGACGCGATGACGCTACATTGGTGGATGCATTGGTTCTGGGTTACGGCGCAAATAGTCGGTAAGTTTTCCATCGACTCACGTCCACGATCCGCCAGAGACAATAACGAATTCCTAGACGAGTCATAACGATCATTACAAGGCTTTTTCGTTTTACCTCTTTCCGAATCACGCCTATATGTACAGAGCATTAAAAAACAAGCCCGTGAATGGCTTATCTGCAGTCGGTAATCTTTTTTTTCGGGTCAGGGCCTTCCTTCCTTCCTATTTAAAAACGATTAATGCGCTGCACGGATCGAAACGTGGTACACAGCGAAACGGAACAAAAAATAATGGCTTCAATAGAGTCATGCAAATGATTGTTCTCAGTTCGATACGGTGGCCTTGATTGCTGCCGTGCTTCAGGTGGCTTCGCTCGATTGTTCGTTTATCTTTTGAATCTCTGGGAAGTTTCGAAGTGTTTGTCGGTTTACGTATATAAAGCAGAGCGCGGGATAATTTGATGAATTTTCCGCGTTAAGTGTTACTTAAATATTGCAATTATTTGCTTCTCATTCAAAAGTTTGACAAACAAACTCATTAATTTTTTATTTTACTATTACGAATTCTAAAAGCTCGGCTTTATTGGTTACACCATATTACCTATATCGGTTATCCAAAATCAGTGCATTTCTCATTATTTATCAAACTCACCGCCCCGCCGTCAATCAAACTCTACAATCAAGTACAAATCATAGGACATATCGATTAAAGGAGCCGCTCCCGCGCCTATATCCCTCCTGTCATGAAAAATAAAATAGCATCGATAAAACAGCAGCTTACATACATACCCACAAACGTGATTGCGCGCGAGCACAAAAATTACATGCGCGTGCAGCGCAATACACGCGTTGCAGAAACGCTTAGCCAAACGGTATTGGAAAATATTACAGGACTAAACGCGCGCTCTGCGGCTGTTTCATTAATGCGCAGAGCCGCCGAAAAGCTCGTAAAGCGAGCTTGGTTAATGCGGCGTCGCGAGCTTTGCCAGATTCGCGGGCGCGTTTCGAGGTGAGGTTTAAATTGTGTGATGTATGCGGCGAGATAATTAATTAATTAGGCTTGTAATAAGTGTTTTAACGATAATTAACTCTCGCGAGAGTCGTGAGTGTAACGAAGCGGCTTCGCGTGCCGTCTGATTATTACGGCTGTGGATATTCAATTTTGCACAAAGTTTCCGAACTTGTTGTCGGATGTACATTTATAATTTATCATTGTCTATGAGAAAATGTTAATTTACAAGCGCAGAGTTGCACTGTAGTAATTGTTGTAATAGATTTTTTTCAAGGCGATAGAGTTGTAATCTTTATTTTCTAAAATTGACCTGCAATATTATGTCGTAAAAAGGAAAAAGGCCGTAGTCGCGAGATTAGCCCACAGGCTGAGCTAATAAACGGCGGTAAAACTCGTGAAACATTATTTCCACGCTATATAATCTATCTATTGAATGCTCCATTCAGGTTTCCGCTCTAATTCTTAACCATTCAGCTGACGAGGTTTAAAGATCCATAAAGTACACTATAAAGATTTCGAAAACAATGCTTATTGCCATTCTTACCCATAAGCGGAAGTCGAAGGAAGCTATTTATAACCAAGTATAGTATCTTAGGGAAAGTATCGCTGATGGAATTGATAGTAATTATTTATCGGATTTGGAATATTTATAATTTATTATCCGTCGATCTCGTGCGTTTAAGTCTGATTGACAGGAATTATCGAAAAAAAGAAAAAGAACGTTGGAGAGGATTTAATTAGAACGCTTATCTTAACAATAGTACATAATAAGTTACTAATTCTTAATCGTTATTTTTCTAATCTATAGAAAATCGAATAATGTAAATCCATAAACGACAAAAGAAGAGAAAAGAAAAGCTCGTGTTTCCCCGGAAACGCGTTAAGACTTTAATACGATTAATGCCCAGCAATTGAACTAATTTTCGAAACCAGTAGATAGGCACCTGCCTAGACGCGAAATCACACTGACTGACTTAACCCGTAATCGTTTTACCGGAATAGCTGAATAAAAAAGTGAAATCCCTCGATAAAATTGATGAAATTATCCCGAGCAAAGTGAAATCGTGAAATTGCCCAAAGAGTCGCACGACGCCGAGTCGTGACTTTGCTCTTTGCGATAACGCATTTGTCAAAGCTCCTAATAGCTTTTACTGAGCGATATGATGGAGCGAGGGAGGCTAATTAGGCTGCGATCGAGAGTCGAGTATACGGTTGAGTAAGGCTTTTTGGTTGTAGGAAATTTTGTTGTGTTTTTGAAATATCGATGACATATTGGTATTCGGTATGTCGGGAAAACAGTCATTTTTGAGAAACTAATCTGGTCATTTATATTATATGATATATACGTAATGTTTGAACTATTAAATAAAATGAAAATTAAGTAAAATTCAACTTGCAGTTAGTTAATTAAATAAATAAATGATAAAAAGACTTTTTAATTAGTTTGTAGGAAATGAATAAATTGTTAGTTTCTTGATTAGATCAGTGGGCTTAATACTAAACTATTAAGGTCTTTTGTTCCATTCAAGACAGGTCAATTTATCTACATTAAGGTATTCTTAATGAAGAAAATTTAACTAATGAAGAAAGCTAATTACAACGAAACCGTTTCATTAATCTATTTGAAATAAACAATCTAATAAAAAAAGATTTAATAACGTTTTAATAAGCAAAATCATTTATTTCTTATTTTATATTGATCACGATAAGTAAGGTGACATATATCTTAGAAATAATTATATACGTATTATTTCATAGTTACAACGCTAATTAATATTAATTAGCCAAATAGTCAAATTTATCGACGATAATTGCAGCATTCACTTGAAATCCATCGCTTTATTAAAAATTATACTAAATTACTAGAAAACACTGAAATTAACGCTTGACCAATTATTTACAAAATTAACGTGAGCTGTATTGCCGTGAAATTATTTAAATTATACAAGTATGGCAAATAATTGTACAAATCATACAAATTACTCAAGTAAGTTTCGTATGAGCCTGTTGTCTTTAAATTTTATAATGACTTGAAGCAAAAATAGTACCGTTATCCACTATGTAAGAAATATTAATGAAAAATTCTTGAGGATACTTATAGTTTGAACGTTACTAAATATTTCAAAAATTACTTCCCTAATTACCATTCGAAAAATAAATAAAAAAGCAATTTTTTTAATCAACTCAATTAATTATAAATCTAATCGATTTAATACAAAATGCTTAAATTATCATTTAACAACCCACCCAATCATCATCGAACTTCTGAGACGCACTCTTACTCATCATCTCTCTACATTTTTGAACTCTCCTCAAATACAATTTTGAGTTTTCACCACTCTTCTCCTTTTCACCTCAGCATCCCTGACGAGCCCAGCCGCGGAGCATCCAACAGAGCCGGCGCTTGTCCCGGATCTTACCACAGTCACGTCAAACCCAGAGAACAGCAGCGCGATGCGGACGACGACCCCAGACACGCTGGCACGTCTGCAGCAGAGCTACCGCATCGCCAAGGCCATAGGCATCCAGCCGACCGAAACCGCGGAGAGCCCCAGCCAGACTCACGGCGCGGACTTGTCCAGAAATGCCGGCACGGCTCCGCCGGTTTCGGTTGCCGATAAGCCGAGGTAAGATAGAGATTCAGATGTGGTTTTCTCGATTTGTGGGTGAGGTTTTTTGAAGGGTAGAGTTTTTCCGGGCAATTGTTTTTCTTGAAAAAGTTTTTGTTTTTTTTTATCAAAAGTGGATTTTTCAGGAGCAAGGGAATCGGAAAGAAACTTGGTTGGACTTGACAAAAGTCGATTTTCTTTTGTGCCTTGTAAGGAAGTGGTATATAAAAGGATATTCTTTTTCTTATAATAAGGGAATTCTTGTGGAGATATTTTTGTGAAAATGTTTCTTTGCCGATAAGTGAGTTCGCCGCGCATTGCAATATTGTTCAAGCGTAACAGTAGTATGGTATTGAACGTACCAGATAAATATTTGTATCTTAGTATTTCTTTTGTAAAAATTTTTATTTTGACCGCAAAAATTTATTGTCAAACTTCACATTTAAAGGAAAACGACAGAAAAATTTTAACTAAAACTAAATCGGTATCAAAAGAATGAAAATGTAATTCCATAACAACTTCACTGCAAAGACAAATTCGTCCATCTCCTCAACAACGTCTTCACTAATTAAAACCCACCACTAAACCACCTAATTACCTTCTCCGCAGAGCCACCTCAACGCCGGACAACCATACCGATCCAGCCGAGGCCACAAAGACCGGCCAGCCCGGCCGCAAGAAGGAGACTAAAATCACGTGGATCCAGGCGTTCAGCAAACCAGCCAAGCCCAGCAAACACGAGGAGAAGACGTCGACGCTGCCGAGCGCCGAGCCAGAGCCGCCCGACGAGCTGCTCACGGTCATGCCGCTCCAGGAGCAGCGGCCCAGGTCCAAGCTGGTCGATCCCAACGCGATTCGCAGGGACCAGCCGGCGCTCAATCGCTCGGTGAATGAGGAGCTGGTCGAGGAGGAGACGGCTGAGCCACATGTTGTAGCTACTGCTGCGTCTGTACTTGATGGTGAGGCTTTGAGATTCTTTCGGTTTGGTAGTGTAATAAATTGTTGGCTGGGGGTGGGATAGTTTTCGGTTTATGGATGCATTGTATTTTTGAGGTACACTGTAAAAAATTTTTTGTATTGTGTAGTAAAATCAAGAACTACATACAAATAATGTGTACACAATGCAACACATATACTGTGTATATTGAAAATGAAATATGTGTATTTCTCTACTTGTT
>UELX01003765.1:0-21425 GCA_900480035.1 Eupelmus urozonus
TGAAGATTATTCCAGGTTCTTCGTAACCTGTAAGATACACTATGGAAGGTGGAATTAGCTTTACAATTTAGTTCACTTATATTCTGAAAATTTATACAAACTTTTAATTGAAATCTATTTTATATTATTTTAGGAAAATATGTATACCTCTAATATTTTATCACTAATATAAATATCAATTATTATAAAACACTCAATTTTTTACTACACATTATCTCATGCAATGTAATTATTTTATACAAGTTCTTTTTCATCCTTTAAAATAGTGATTCAGCTATTCAAAATATAAAAAATTATTCTAAAAAATACGTATACACATTATTTTAATATAAAAAATACGGTTTATTTTCATTCAACAAAGCATGACTATAATCTTTTGTACGATGTACACTTTTTATTTCGATTTAAAAAATGTATATTTAGCCAAAAATTTAATACATTACTATATTTCAAGTTGTTGAATAGAAAGTCGATTGCAAAGTGAAAAGTGTTTTGTCGACCAGTTACCACGCCCCATGAAACCCGCCCGTCGAAATAGCTGCAAACAGAGCCACAAAGCACTCTACACGATCTACGCTATTCTAAACACAAGCATTTCTATTCATGCAAAGCGTGGTGTACAGGATGAAATGAGAGACGAGTTCAACCCCCCGCTCGCATATACGCGTGAAAGTAGCGCCATAATTTTGATTTTTCCCGGGGCAAACAGTGAGAGGCGAAGGAACAAAAGACACTCAAAGACGAGTCAGAAAATCGCCTGGCCAAAGAGAAATTGGATTCAGGAAGTTGTTTCCGTCCAAATATAGATAAATCAAAGTTGCGTTGCAAAAGGTTTTTTGGAGGAAAATGTGATATGGAAAAGTGCTTTACGCCGTACACTGATCAAACATTCGCCAATTTGTGAAATATTTTTTCAACAAGCAAACGGAAGCCTTTGGAAAAGCTTTATCAGAAGCGATATTGTTTTTTTTTTAACTGATCATTTTAATCGGTCAATCGAAAAAATATCATTCTGGTAGCCCGCAAAAGATTAAAATAACTTATCGTTATTTGTGTAAATTAATATTTCATAAGTAAGAAATTCTTTTAGATAGTTTGCTTTCATTCATTACAATCAAACGTTAAAAAATTATATTCCTTCTCTAAGCTTTAACAAAATATTATCTACTCTTTTAAAAGTAATAAAAAATTTTTCAAAAAACATTGTTTTGGATTTGAGCATTATAATTGTTTCTTGAGTAAAGCCAATCGAGTTGTAACTCGAAGCCATTTCTTGCTATCAAAATATGTAAATAAACACAAAAATGAATTATATTTTTTTTATACCAACCAAACTGTTTATATAACAATAAAAGACAATTATAAAAGTCTAATTATTAATATAAATATTTTCACTCACTCTTACATTTATTAAAAATATTTTAGTTAATATGAAATTTCAGAATTTTTGTTTTTATTTTACTTTATACCTATAGATGATCTTTTTAGATATTTGATCAATAAATTATTTTACTTTGCAAAATTTAGTACTATTTTTATCTATAATAAAAAAATTATGCACAGATATATTAAAGATTTTTATATGACACCAACTTTAACTGAGAAAACAAAGATTATATAAAGTGACTATGAACACTGATTAAAAACATTATAATCTGATTTAATATGAACAAAATTATGTAATAACTTCAATTATTTTCAAATCTTTCAATAGAAAAAAGTAAAGTTAAATTTATATTAATAAAAAATTATATATGATCGTAAATTGTACAAGATATAAAAAGAAATAGCTCCAAGTATCATAAAAGCCTACTAAAATATTTCTAAACTTTTGAATGCTTTACACAGTGCCTCTCTAACAGTCCCAAGTGTATTACCAAGTATACAATAGGTGTAATCACTCACGACAATAAAAATAAAAAAAAAACAAAGTGTATACAAACGACAACTCAACAACTATAGTCGATAAACAACCAAATTAATACTGTGAAATAAAAACGTGTTAACAGGCAGGAACCTGTTAATGTTCAACATAAATTTTTTTGAAAAATGTACCACATTATTTGAATACGTTTAATTATTTAGATTTTAAAACAAACCTGTTTAAAATAATAAAATTCATTTTCTTTACTATTTCCGAAGAATCATAGTTATTTAAATGTACAAAAAAATATAATTATTTCATGTAATATACTTTTAACGTTACAACAGTTGAATTTCAAAATAATATCTGATATACAATGAATTGAATAAGTTTTATCTATCTTCATTCTAGATTGTGACTTTATATTGCATTTGTATTGTTCTAGGGTATATTACTATGTGTATTGTAAAAATATAATTTGAACATAAATGAATTTCACTTTATATAAATTAGCCAAATATTTTAAATCGCACGTTTATGATAAAAAAAAAAAATTTTAAATAATGCAGACAGTTCTTCACGGTTTGAAAAAAAAAATGTTCAACAATAACAGACCCAGCTTCTTGTACCCAAAAACGAAAACAACGAAATTACTGTTATATTAAAAAAAATTACGAGATTCAATCAATCAAAGTATCAAATAAGTTATCCAATGGAATGGTTGAAAATGGATTGTCAATGGTATGCGCACCTCTTCCTCTCTCTTAAGCTTCCGCACCTGAGCAAGTGACCAGTTTCACCCCTGCGCTCGCCGCTGCCACTCATGCGGCCTCTAGCGTTAGCCTGCCACGGCGAGTCCTCGTATCTGTAGCCCTTCTTTATTAGGGGCGCGCAACTGCACGACAATTTGTTGCCCATTTTGCCTGGCTCCTTCGTCCTTTCGGAGCTTCCTACCTCTCTTCTAGTTTCACTCTATACAGCTCGGCTCTGCTGCTCCGTCGTCTGCCGCCTTTTATTGGGAATTCCACCTCGAGCTTATTTCGAGAGACCCGATGATGACCTACCTACTCTTGTTCGCCTTCTTCTTCTTCGATCTTTCCGCTCTTCGTCTTAGAATCCTGCAATTTTTCCCGGTATTTTCCTCTTTCTGTGTGTACTTGACTGCTTGTATTGCAAATTTACGCTATGTGTGTAACTGTGTGTCGTAAGTATGTAAGTCAGTTGATTCTTCTTTTTCCTTCCTGGTACACTTCTTACTTTTTTTCTTTTCTATGTGGAAGCGTTTTTATCAGTCTGCGCTAAAGCGTCTCGCTTTGGCTTAGCTCCTCTCCTTTGCTCAGTCGCTCTGCCTCTCTCTTTTTGACACAGTGTTATGTATGCATATACATGTATAGCGTTTGGCTTGGCTCTTTCGACCTTTGGCACTGCGGTTTCCACACACGCGCTCCCTGCGCCACGCTCTAACTTTTTTTTTCTCTCTCTCTCTATCTTTCTCGGCTTCTTCGCGTCCTTTTTACTTTCATGTGGCGCTGCTGCTATTCGTCTTTCCCCTTTCGCTCTGTCGAATCCTTTTCCGTTTCCGACCTTTATTTACTTCGTTTTATACGCTCTTCTCTCTATCGCTCCTTGCGTTCGACGTTTTTCTCTTTTTTTATAATTTTTTTTTCTTTTTGGTTGTTTAGTTTTTGTTTTTTGTTTTTTTTTGTAGTTTTTTTCGATTTTGTTTTATTTTTTATCGGGAAGCACTGGATTGACACTGGGGCTCGTCTGAGATCCCCGAGATCAGAGAATCAGGAGGTAACTTTATTGTCACATCATTGCCAGCCGCCGCGTGCGTCGAGCAGCTTCATCATGGCATGGTCGCTGCAATCAAAAATAAATAAAAGATTGGTTACATTTTTTAAAATTTTTATTTATTTATAAACTCTTAACTCTAATAATGATAGTTATTTTATTTTAGACTTCTTTAGGCAAACTATTTTAGACTACACTGACGTGCTCAACGCTCTTGGCAATTCTATTAATATAAGGGAAATTGAGTGTAAATATTTCTATAAAAAAATAAAGCTTTATTTACACGATTTTTTTATGGTTTCTCATCAGATAAAAAAGAATCAATATATCTTCAATTTTTTTATTTCAATTTTTAATTTTACTAAAACTAAAATAAAATTAAGATGTAAAACTTCAATCAAGTAAACTAGAACAACACTCACAGTTAAAAAAAGATCGAACTAATGCAATAAAAAATTTATTGGCTGACAGGAATCAATGTCAATAACAAATTAGTGTTAATGCGACCAGCCCTAATAAAGTAATGTATAGTTAAAATAGGGATGTATTAGTTTTTATTGACAGCCCTAAATTGTAAGCAAGTAGCTTCTTAGTACGTCTTAGAAGCCTGTGATCTTTATAGATACCCTTACAACTTACGTAATTCTAAGCGTGCATCGTTCAACTAAGGTCTTCGCTGTTTAGCCTGATACATCTTAAGATTTTAACGCTCTTATCTAGATTTTCGTTAATGTCCTTAAACGGTTAAATTTATTACGCAATCGCTCTGATAATTGCAACACTCTGATGCTATTAAACTTATTTGCAAGTGGATGATTTTGCAGTGTGAACAAAGCGAAAGGTTACAAATGTTTGCTTATGTTTCTTCATTTGAAGAATTTCTTTTTGCGGTCATAAGTCAAGAGTTGTAAGTATATCTTGATGTATATAAATTAGGAAAAAGTTTGAAGGAACAATGATATGTAGCATAAAAAGAAGATACTGATTTTTAAACATGTTTCTGGGATTTCGAATAAATAAAACGTAAATTTTATCATGTGTCTTTTTGGATTATAATACATATTCATCTTAATTAATACAAATGAAGATACAAATTCATTGGAAAATCTGTCAAGCTTCTAGGCAAGACTTAAAAAGTTTCCTTGAACTTTTTAAGCCATAAATCCACGTCAATGTATAAGAACATGAAATACAGTTTTCTGAAAGTTGATACTGTTAAATCTTCATTTCAAGATAACTACGGCTTTATATTTCGAAAATAATAAGTCAAGATAAAATATTACCATTATAATCAAGAGTTTTTTTGTATTAATTATGATTAAGTTTTTCCAAATTTTTAGAAAATTTTATTTCATTTATTCCTTAGTTTTAATTAAATAAGTTAAGATAAACAATGGATTTTACGTTTTATCCGAATTACATAATTTTTTTACATTTAAGAAAATTCGTAACTTGGTACAATCTTATTAGCGAATTGAATGATATATTATTGCTTTTGCAATTGATTTTACATATTTTTCACATAATACTCATTTTAATTAGAAAACTTGTAAAACTATTCGAAACTTTTGATTGTGATTACGAAGTTTATTATCGTAGTCTTACGCAGCACTCAAATCGACGTTTCTTCCATTAAATGCTTTTTGATAAAAATTAATCTTGCGTCAATAAAAGACTAATTTATTTTATTCAATCACATTTCAATTTGTAATCAATCATGTTACAGATGTTTGTTTTAATAAATCAATATAAATTTATCCTGTTCGTCAATATCTTAAGAATTGATTTGATTCATTGAACGAAAGCTATTTTACACTTTTATAAAATTTAACATGACTATCTTGATTTTATTAAACATGATTTTTTTTCCTATCTAAACGGTCATAGAAATATTATCAAAATACTTCGTTACTTGAAAATTAAATTTTATCGTTACCAATCCAATTAATATCTTTACTATTTATCTCGATAAAGACTATTTAGATTAACAGTAATTTAAATGTTTAACAGTATACATGTCATAAATGTTTGTTATTTCAAATTTGCATGATAATATAATACTGTAGAGTTTCAATTTTATTTTATTTGTTTTCGACAAAAAGCATTTTTAAGCGTTTTTAAGCATTTCAAATAACTCTTTTTTTACATTCTTAAAGCATTTTCAAAAGTGTAACAAAAGAGTAGTTTTTGTAAATACTAACAAGGTTGTTAATAATTTTCTAAAATGGTGTACATAAAATAATTGAAAAATAGTAATTTTGAAGCTATCCTTTAACGCTATCCCAAAAGAGTTTAAGTGTACAAATGTAAACAAAGAATTGCTATTATTTAGAAAACATAAAAGTCATAAACAAATTTTATATTTAAACTATATATACATACAACATAACAATAAAATTATTTTGCGGAAGCTTCATGGCAATAAATTCCAATACAATACACTATTACTAACAATTTTTTTAAACATATATTTAAAAATTACTATGTATATGGGTAATTTCATAAAAATAAAGAAGAGAATGTTTGTCACCGTTAATTATTGAAATAACCTAAATCTACAAAAGTTTATGAAAGTAACTTAATGATCATAATTATTGATAATTTCTGCTAAAATGCTAATTGTTCAAGAAACAGTAAAATTTAATAACGATAATGTAATAAACTCATAGACTTCTTTGAGCTGTCGAAAAAATTCATCAGATAAAAGATAAAACATTTTTCTATAAATATCAGTTGACCCATAAAGTACCAAGCGACGTTCGTCAATATCTTTTTCGAATTGACGGTTAATGCAATTGACAGGGCTGTACTGCGGTGGCGAAAAAGAATAATGGACACTTTTCGTAAATGTAAAATTTGGCAAAGGTAGACGGGCAAACACGTTTGATCGAGTTTTTAGCTTTATTTTTTGTTACCGCGGATTGAAACATCACCGAAACCACACCGCACTAATTTTACGACCGAGGCTCAACACGATGCATGGAGCAAACATTGACGTTAAAAGAGAGAAAATAATCAAGAGACGGAGTAGTGCATGAATCAAATATAAAACGAAAATTGCTTTTGATTTATAATAGTGTATTCTCAAATCGATACGCTTGGGGCGTTAACTTCCTTTTTTTACACTTTTGAAAAAATGATTTTTAATAGCCGTTTTAGAATATTTATGAAGAGCAAAGTAGCTATAAACTAACGCGTTTTTATTTGTAAACGCTTTTTATACGTCTAACGGAGCAAAGAAATTAAAATTCATTAACGATAAAGAAATTAACAGTAATTTCAAAAAAATTTAGGAGATTGACGCTACTTTTTTTAATTAAAAGTAGCATTAACATGTAGCTCAAAATTTAATAAAACCTAATAAAAGACAACGTTCTTGTAAACTCATTCAATTAACACAGCTCGCTCAGAAAAACTATCCTTCCCTCTTCCTCTCTCCAAAAGATCAGAGCTCGAGAGAGAACTCGTATAAGGCGAGAAAATCGGAGATTCTCGGGCGCGCGGCAAGTATGCAAATTCCGTGAAATAACGTCAGGTCCGTGTGCGCGCTTGCTCGCAATGTCAAACGAAGAATCTCGAGGATCCGCGCGCGCGTGCGGCTGGAGAGAAGACAGCTGCCGAAGGTGGAAGAGAGCTATATAGAAGCGGCGCGGGAGAGTCGAGCAAATCCTACGTCAAACAGCGACGTCGGTCGGCGCGCGTAAGTAGTCACGATCCGCTTGTGGTCAGATATTCCACTTTCCTTAAGTGCTAACGATCGACGACGAGTCTCGCCCCGTCGTATAGACCGCGGGCGAGCAAACCGCTGCTAGCTCGCTTCACCGAGTCCCCACCCTCACGCTCGAGACTAGCTTTCTCTCTCTTTCTCTGTGCAGTGCGGCTGAAAGAGCGACGAATGGGAAAAAAGGGAGAGAGACGGAGCGAGGAAATCATTATGTTCCGGGCCATTAGAGCATTGTGGAGAAGAGAGGAGGAAAAAATGGAGAGTGAAAGAGAGAGAGAGAGAGAGAGAGAGAGAGGAAAGGGAATGTGAATCGAGTGAGGGACGTGCATTAGCTGGGTACACTGATTAAAACATTTGATTGGCCGGCGCATTTTTAATTTGCGAGATTGTTCAAAACGAGATTCTCTTTTAGTTTTTCTTTGATAATGCGCTTCCAGGTGTCTTCGTTTGTATACTCGCTAAATTTCAAAATAATGTTTCATATTTTTTCTTTTTAACGTTCATCGTGATTTAATTTTTATAGGTACAAAATAACAGGCAAATGTTTTGAGAATTTTAATATTTTCATGAAAGGTAACGTTACTAATTTACAGTTATTTACAGTTATGGTAATTATGTGGTCTGAAAACATTTTTTCTGAAAGATTAAAAAATTCATCAAATAACAAAATTAAAGTTAAACAAGTTGTTTTACATATGCATGTATAATTTTTAAATATAGTTTTCATACACGTTAAGAAAACGTTATCGTTATATGCTACAAAACTCAAACATTTTAAACCCACTTTAATCTCTTCAATTTTCTTATGAAATCTAAAATTTGCATATTTATTCAAACACTCCATCCAAAAAGAAGTTTACAAAATAAACAAGTCAACGCGTAACAACATCAGCTAAATCAGCGGTAACCCAGCGCGTGCAAAGCCCCGATCGCGCTCGGAAAACAGGCTGCGCTATCGATTTCTAATAGAAGAAAAACCGTCCGTAAAAGGAGGCATTAATCAAAATTATAGCATGTTATAACTTAATTAAGGAATAGAAACGCGCTCGAGCGACAAATTGAGTGGCCGCGCGGCAGCGCGGCGCAATTGCAAGCGTATACAGCCACGTCGGGCCACACACATACATCTATACATCGCGCGTCCGCGGCCCAAATCAAGGATCGTGCGGGAAATCAAAGGCTCTCGGCCCTATCCGGCCGCGGACACATTAATCAAACGTTAAACCAGGCTTTCTTGCCCGAGCATATCGCTGTCTCGACAGACGACGATCCTATACACAAAAGGGGATAAAAGGCGCGCCGGCTGAATCGGGCAGTGCGGTCACGTCCCTCTATGAAATAGCCCCGTTTTCGCGACTGGCCAATAAAAGTCCCTCTTTGAGCGCGCCGAGCGCGGCTGTCGATACGCGCCGACAATGCGCGCACCCGGATAATCGAAACCTCGAGAGAGAGAGAGCTGATTCGGCCCCGTGTCCGGCCGCTTCCGATAACCAGCCGCGCGAGACGCGAGCAAAGTATAATTCGATCCGACGACGGAATAGCCGGCGCCGAAAGAAAGCGAAACATATCGTCTTGAGTTGCAGGCGCGCGCGCAGGGTCGTTTGTCAGGCAATAAGCTGCGAGCTTTTGGCGAAATTTTGCGCTCCGCTGGAGGCTGACGTGGCTCTCGTGGGTTACGTAAGACCGCTACTGCATTGTCTCGTTCGGCTGTTTTCGAATTCCGGATTTATGATTTATATGCGCGCTCGCGAGCTGGCTGAGGCTGCTCGATATTTGGAGCGTTTACTGTTTTCGAGAGCGGGCGCAATTTATGCAGTCGCTGGAAATAAATGTCCGCCGCGATCCGCGCTCGCTGCTTCTCCGTAAATAAGAATAAAATTTTCTTGATAAGTTCTTCTTTTTATTTACGGCGTGTTTTCTTTTTCAAAGTTCTTAAACAATGCGCTTCGGGTCTGTATCGATTTACGTTCACCATTTTTTTTGTTCCAGTGGAATAGAGTGGCTTTCTCCTCTTTAAAAATAATGTACATTTAACAGTCGACGCCGGCGTTTCGAAAAACAAGAGCAACAATGCAGCGACAGTCCCCAGCAGCATCTAAAAGCAAGCGCGCGCGGCGCTTCTCAACGAAATAAAGCAGAGTAAACCGAGAGAGCGGCAAGAGGCAAAAGCGAGAAAGAGATAGAAATTAAGGAAGACGAGCGATAAAGCCAACACGGGACGACGAAGAGTCAAAACGAGGGAGAGAGAGTGAGAGAGAGAGAGAAGCTAGGGCAACCGCTCGCGATTGGAGATAAAATCTGGTTCGAATCCAGGTCACAGTCCTGCGCTCGCGCAGCGCGCGCTATCTCTCTCTCTCTCTCTTTCGCTCTAGCAAAAATTACGTAATGAGGGAGAAAAGAGAGAGAGAGAGAGAGGGTGGCGTAGCGGCAGTAGTTCGTATCGTCAGGCCGTATTACGATAGACGAGGAGCGAGGGGGGCGAGGTAGGGAGAGTGCAATTACCGCGTCGCGCGTTGACAAAGGAGCGGCCTGCTTATAATACAAGACTGGCTGCGAATCGTTATTGTGCGCGTGCGAGCTTATCCATTTTTCAGCGGCTTTTCAATGGGAGCGCGTATTGCCGCTGGCTGATCTCCTGTGAATGCTGCTGCGCCCTCGCCTCTATATATGCGAACGACGTAGCCTGCAAGCTCAAGCTCGCCGATGGCTTCGGGCTTGCGAAAGGAGCGACGCTGATACGATAAGGACTAAATTTTTTAAATGTACTTTCCTAATTCTTCGACAGCACCTTTCTTGTGTTTTATGGATTTTTATTGAAATTATTTTTGTTTCGTTTTGCGAGTTATTTTGTAACCTCTTTTACCGCAGTATGAATGAACTTTCTTTTTCAAAACTAGCTACAGATAAATTTTGAATATTTAAAAAATATCGCGTTATGCAGTTGTAAAAAACGATTGAAACACATGTTACGTATTCGTCGGAAAGTAAAACAGGTTAAGTTGCTATCGCCCTCCTTGAAATAATTACACACGTATATCGAACTGTTGCGATGACGAGAGCAAGCCGTCTCAGACATCCATCTAACATCTCAGCGAAAATGAGACTTCAACTTGTCGAAAAAGCCCTATCCCAATATTCGCTCGAGCGCACAGAAAGGGTTAATCTCGCGGCGCGTAGCAGGTATCCAGACTGGAGCTTGTCTCTTCAATCATGCTCCGGCGCGCGATCGACCTCATTACCAGCTACGAAAAAAAAAGAAGCAACAGCAGCGGGAAAGAAGAAGAAAATTCTATCGAGCCATCAGAGCTAGGTCCCATCCCATCAGAGAGCAGTAACAGGGCACTCTCACCACGCGGGCTATACACAATGGTGAGAGAAAGCGAGAGAGAGAGAGAGAGATAGCGTCTCGTGGGGAACGAAGTTGGGCGGACTAGGCGGGTATTCGCGAAAGGAGGTCAAAAGCCTCCCCGGGACAGCTCGTTTTCGGTCCTCCTCCCTCTTATTAACGAGGAGATATACACTTTTTCCTCGCGCCCGCGACGGACGTGCATTAAACTTTAAAGTCGACGCGGCAGCGCGCGACGTTACAGGCGTCTTGGGCGAGGCAGAGCGAGAGAGAGAGAACGAGCTATAAATAGAGGGCGCTTTAAAAGTGGGGTGTGGCGCCCGCGGAGCGCGAGCGAGTTCAAGGTGAAATTGCATTTTCAACTTGTTGATGTGCGCGCGACGATTCTTTCGAGGAGGGGCAGCCAGCGAGAGCAGCCCCCCGCCCGCGAGAAGGGAGAGAATCGCGTGAGCCCGATGATGTAACGAGAAGAAAGCCCAAGAGCGGTAATGGACAGCGAGATTGCCAGAGCGGAGGAAGGAAAGTTCGGGCAACTTTGCGAAATCGAATGAGGAGAGCTGCTCTGCCGTGCGAGCGCCACGAGGCTTCGGGGATATGACTTTTTTTTCCTCCTCTCGAGATTAATTTTAAACTTGGATATGCTTTACTTTTATGATTAAACAGCAGTCGACTGGTATTTTGGTTGATTTAATTATTTGTTGCATTATGCGAGCTTTCGAGTTTTCGCTGATTTATTCATCCCGTGTAATTCATTGTTATTAAACGCTGCGACAGCTGGAGGCTTCTTTGTGTAGTAAGGAGATACATTTTAAAAGAAAATTTAAGCCACTTATCTATAAAGAATAAGAAGACAAAGCGCAGTTACGTAATTTAGAACATTATCCGTGTAACTTAAGTGGAACAAGCCGAGTGCGGCAAGACGCTCCAACAATTGAGTAACTGAAAGCAAATACTCTACAATTTAAACAAGCTAGAAAAGCCTGCATTCTAAATTTTACTTAATATTTTATTTCTTCTTTTATTCTCCTTTCTTAAAGGAAAAAATAAACAGAAGCAGGAAAAGGTATATTTTGTATTTTTCATATAAAAATCATCTGTTCGAATAACGTTTTTAATTCATACTCATTTTTACATACCAAAAACAAAAAACCTGAAATTTTGAGAAAAAAATATTAAAAATCCTGATACCGTCCAAAAACGCGCAAGGGTAAAATATCGGAAAAAAAATTCAAGCCCTCCTCTCTGCGGCAGGGCGCATTTTTCGCCGGAGACGCCGGGCCGAGGGGAAGAGGAAAAATTTTGCCAGAACTATTCAAATATCGAAAAACCAGCGCGCGGCGGGCCGTGCCAACTCGCTGAAGAATCTCGCGCGTATAGCCTGGCATTTTTCAATTATATCCCGCGACTAAAAATATCTTGTAATTAAAACCGCTCGTCAATCTTTTTCCATTCTCCTCTCCCGCGACGTTCGATAAATTAGCAAAAAAGAAGAGAGAGCTCCTCTCTCCCTCGCACACACACGCGAATATCAAATCCATCCTGGAATCGAACCCGCCTCTCCCTCTCTCTCCTCCTCCAATAAAAAGCTCGTCCAACACGCGCGAGCGGAAATCTCCTAAAATGGAAACTGCGCCGGCTTGTAGGACAGGCGAGGGGGTGAGAGCGCGCGACTGATAACCTTTTTCGCTCAAGTCTGCAGAGCTCTCCCCTCCCTCTCGCTCTTTCTCTCCGCTGGGTCTCGACTAATTACGATTGTGGAAATACACTTTGGAATGAACTTGCTCTGGCGCTGAGGCGAGAGTGAAAACTGAGAGAGCGAGGAAGATGAATATGTTTATTAACTGCAGAGCTTATTTCGCGCGGCGGTGCGCGCGGGAATTTATCTTTTTTTTTTTTTTAGAAAAGTTTGCGGAACGTTTGATGTGGTTGAGGGCCGGATAAAGTAAATAAATTATAACTTTTAAATTCGTTTGCTATGATGTTTAAGTAATTAGCTGGCGCGCTTATGGCGGCTTGATGTCAAAAAGTGATAGATACTAAAATAGTTATTTCTGTTCTGGTTATAAAATTTACTGCTGTAGTTTTAGTGCTACTAATAGTGGTCTATTAAAGAAATTTAATACTGGTTCTTTTAATCTCTTTCGATTTTATAAATAAATTTTTCAATTTTTAAAGTATTTTATTCTTATTAACACAAATTATTATGGTGCATAAGATTCACTAAAACGAATATAGATCGGATTTCTCAAAATTTAACCAGTATTTTAGAATGTGGGATTGAACATTGAATGTAATATCTATTAGGTGTATAAATCAATTGTATTTGCCGATAATTAGACTATTCGAACAATTAGTATCCCTTAAATTTTCTCACTCTATTAATTAGTAAATCAAAATGAATTCTGAATCAAAGAAATACTTTTCTGTATTTCCACGAAATATTAATAAGTATCAATTAACCTAATTAATGCTACCTCAATTCGACTGCACTAAATATCGTTTGTATTCTCTGGAGAACAATGAATTGCTAAATATCTTGCGACACTCTCATTTCTAATTCATTCCCTTTGATATTTTTCTCTTAAACAAACGACTTTATACATTCTATTCTGTTCTATCGTCTAATCCTTAAATTATTCTCTTCTACGTCCATTACTCTGTCAGTCTAAACATAAGATAATAGCGAGAAAGTTACGCGTATTGTATGAACTATAGCAGGAGAACTGCAGTACTCTAAACAAACATCTCGTCAAAAAGTTATTTATAATTTAGGCAGGCCCGCACTCGTTATTAAAATGCCAAAGGCCATTTTACCCTTCTCCTAAGTACAATTTTTCATTAAAACCGCAAGCTTGTGCATAAAAATACTCATATCCCAAAAGCGTTTTTTCTACGAGTCGAGCCGGCTCGAGAGTAGAGCTACGCCCACGCAAAAGTTCTTCTGCTATCTCGGATTCCCCCTTTGACGGCGGTAACGCGTCATTGCTGCAAAGACTCTGACAATCTCGGTGTGCGCGCGCTCTCTTTCTCTCTCTCTCTCTCTCTCTCTCTCTTTTTTACGGTAGCCGAGAGCGCACGTGAGAGCTCGCGCGTCCACTAAAGGCTCTTACGATTCAAATCCACTTTTTCAAGCGTGGCGCCTCGTCCGCTTGGCGAGTATAAAGGCTATTTCAGTTAAAAAATTTTTTTATCTCTAAAGCTCAACGTAAATTTTCTTAGAATTTATTTTATCCGATTTTTTGTACCCTGACAAAAAGCTTTAAAACGGTTAAGACCTTAAAAAGAAGCGTCCCAAAGTAACTTTAAAAAGAAGGAAGAAAAAAAATCAAAACATAAAACGCGCTTACAGACAGTCGGAGAAGAACATCGCTCACTCGTCCTTCGCTCATGCGAACAATTAAAACTGCCGGAAGGCCAGAAAGCGCACTCGAGCTCGCGTAAAAGTCCTGCAATGCAACATTTCCATTTGAAACGAGCTTTATCGCTTTAAAGAAAGCCTGCTGGTCTGTGTGCTCGCGCAAAAAGAAAAGAGCGAAGAAAGGATACGTCGTCGCGAAGGAAAAGGAGCGTGAGTGGAGTGGGGCGCGAGCGAGCCTCGGGCACAAAACGCATTCTGCGAGAGGCAAGATCAAAGCCAAGCGCGGCCGAGATGCCCAGAAGGATGTGTACAGCGAAGCGGGCGAGCTTTTCTGATTATAACTGCCACGGGGTTTTATGGCTCGGCGAGGGGATGCGCTCCCTTTGCACGCGAAGCTTCCGGTTGTTTGGAGGCGTTGGCTTGTGGATGGGCCTATTGTGTTTTGGTGTTTTTCGGTTTTCACGGCGGTTAGCTCGGAAATGTGAATTCAAAGAATATTAGTATGTATTTATTTAGTTAAATATAATTTTACGGTATTTCGTTTTTCTAGTTTATTTTTAAAATATACAGTTTCATGTTTATATTCAATGACTGTCTAAAATCAGTCGTTTTCTATTAAATAATTTAAATGTGATTGTCTGGGTCAATGTGTATGTAGGAATTTGAAATTTTCTTGAAACTGCTTAAAATTAATTTAAAAATTGAAGCGTATGCATAAGTAAAATTTTAGAGAATAATCGTACTTGAAAAGAAAATAAAAATAAAAAAATTTTTTTAATCATTAAAATATATTGAATAAAATACGATGTTTTATGTTGATAGAAATACTAATATTTGTCTATCGTTTATAACATAAAGAAGAATCAACTGCAAGGAAAATGATTTAACATACTTACATCAATCAAATGTCGTGCTCACGAAAATCTACCACATTTATATACTTCATGTGTCTGAATTAAATATTTCGTAGCCTAGTCTGACTAAAATCATACTTTTCTACTGATTCAATATTTACATTTTTTTTAAGTTTTACTTACAATTTTAAATATTATTCACGATTTAAAATATTAAAAAAGAAGAAAAATTCATAATATTTATTTACGAAATTTAATTTTTAATGCTGTAGAATCTTTTATTATTTTATTATATAGCTTTGTGTACTTTTGTACTATATCGATTCTTATTTTTGATAAACATGAACAACCATGAAAATGTTCAGAGAGTCTCACTCAATCATAAATATTTTGAAAATTTCAAGCCAAATCTTTTTCAGCTGTTTATATGAAAACCTTACTTGAAACAAATATTTAAGATTTCATCAAATCTCCAAAAGATATTCATTTACATTCTTTTTATAAAAATAAAAACTCAATTCCGTGATTTCTACTATACCATCTGAATCTATAAATTGACATTCTATTTACTGTCAACGAGCTTCAAAACTCCAATAGAAGGACCCTCAACGTTTTATGCCAAATAATTTTCTAAAACGAAAAAGATTTCTTTTTTCCGCGGTGAACTGGGATAAAAAGCAAAACGCACGCGGGGGCGTCGCACTATTTATAGGATATACGCGTTCGCCAGCGTCATTTCTCTCACAGACGAAATATCGCGCGGTTTACGCGCGGGGGCGTGGGCGAAAAGAGCGTTCTAAACGGTATATTGATTTCGAGCCCTGATGCAGTTATACGCGTAAGTCGGAAGAATCCTCCAGACGATTCCCCCCCCCCCTCTCCTTTACGACGCAAACGTCAAATCAGACGCAAAGAGTCACACGGCAATGATGCTGCGCATTTCTTTTTACTTTTTTCGTTTTCCTTTAGGTTTTTCCTTTCGTTTTCGTCGGTAATTGCGAGGATGGAGCGAGTGGGTATATGATAGATATTTTTCGCGGATTTGTTTATTTATAGGAATGGTATTTTGAAAGAGAGGAATGGCAGCGTCAAAGGAAATCTTGTTAGGATTCTGAGAAATCTTGTATTTTTAGTACGGGATTGAATTTTTTTTAAATATTTGTAAATATAGTTATTTACAGAACCGAAGAAATGGTTACGTTAGAGTACTTCCAAAAAACGTGCTATTGAATTAAAAAATAGTTTTTTTAAACTACTTTGCATCATATCTAAATTTAATAAAATGAGATTCTTATAAAGTAAGATTATAATAAAAAAAATTTGTTTTATACGCAAAACGATTTCCCGATTTTTTAGTCAAAGTTTTTAGTCAAATAAATTTTTAACATAAATGAACAAAATAAAGTTATAATGATAAATGTATATTAAACCTTATCTGGTTGTATTAAAGTACGTAAGTTAAAAACTTTATAAATTATTCTTATCATTCGAAGTTAAATAATACAGTAATATAAAGGAATAATAAAAGACTATTTAATAATGTGTAACTTTTTTTCAAGTAAATATTTGAGACAAATTATTTAAAGTATTATTTGTAAAATAATAATAATACATATTACTTAAAATAATAAAAAAAATTGTAAAACATCCAGAACCTTAAACACAAAAGAGTTTTGCAATTTTATATGGTATTTATGACTTTATTACGAAATGGAAACAAGTTTTAATGAGTTTGTTTAATTAAAATAACCTGTAAAATTATGAAAATTTAATTTTTGATCGTAACTTCTGAATAACATCTGAACATTTTATGCTAACAAAATTGCTCTAGGTTTAATAAACAGAAATATATAAACAACTACTTGTGTGACCTGCAGGTGAGTATCAACAAAAGTGTTGAATTCCAATTAATTTCAGATAAATTGCAAAAATGATATGAAAATTCTTCATAAATGATAAATAAGGCTCATCTTTGTGCAATAATTCATTTTTACAAGATCAGCCCTTATGATAAATGAAATTTTGAAACTTAGATTGGAACAAACCAGAAAATCTAAGTAAACAAGAATCAGTGATAAAGTTACAACTAAAATTACTTCTATATAATGAAAAAGTGGAAGCCTAGCATTACGCGTTGCACGGGCGCGCGCGTCACAGTCTTCGCTCGTATTCTTTTCTGGACTTTTTCTTTCACATTTAAAAAATAAAAAAAGAGACTCTCGAATTTCCTGCTCTCTTGTCGCCGGCATTGTTTGCGTTGCGGAGAAATGAACAGGGACAACGAAAATCCAGGAAGAATGTGCCTTTATTTTCTTAACGACGAATATGAAAGAAAAATTGCGATTCCTGATTTTCTCCCGTTCATTCGGAGAAATTTTTAATAATTTTTACATTTTATTTATTGAATTATTGTATTATGCAATCACAATAAAATTCGTTTAATTGGATTATTCCGGATACTTAGTATTTTAAATACAGAAATGTACAATATCCTTATTCTAATACGATTCTTTACACTATCTTTTCATTTAAGTTGAACAGGTAATAAGGTTTCATAAGTCACACCAAATTTGTATGTGATTTTAAAAATTGTGACAAGCCCTTACGATAATAAAATGTTCTGAAAATAATTAAAATTCAGAATGATTAATTTATAACTTTCTTAAATCAAAAGGAAATCCCCTTTTTTATATTCAGTGAAGTCCTTAATTTAATTTCAAGAAGAATCCTCGATTTCACTTACGCAGGAAGATAGCTTTAATTAAAATTCAAGCCCTCACCGAATCCATCAATCGAAGAGTGTTTTTGGCAGTTTTAGCACACTGTATACTTCACCATTTCGCGATCAATCAAAGCCCTGCACCACCACTAAAACTCCGTTACACGAAATCCTAAAAAAATTATCCAGCCTTCAAAAATAGACGTAAATTTTCGCACAACATTTTCAAAGCTCTATTCGAACAATTTAATACCACAAATTTAATCATCTTCCAAAATAAAGCTCTAAACTGTCTCTTATTAAGCCCCATTGTGAAAGCTTCGCAGACCACCAGTAATAAAACTGCGACGTTGCATCTTTAGACAGACACGCCTGCAAAAAAGAAAAAAAAACGAACGGGGAAGGAAAGAAAAAAAAAGGGTCGACGCCGGTCAGGAGTGCGCTCGGCGTACAAAGAGGTTAACTAGCGTTTAAGCGCGCGGGTGCGCGTGGCGCGAGTATGTATACACGCGGGAGAACGAGCATCGAGGCTGATCCGACGGAACTGTGCTATAGCCGCCGCTGCCGCCCCGCAAATATATAGGCGGAGAGAGAAAGAGAGAGAGAACCAATAACCCTTCGCGTGCATCGCAAATGTCAACGTACTGCGATAGGAGTGGCTACGCGGCACGGAAATGACTGGCGCTAGCCGCCCGGAAAAAAAGAGATAAAGAAGAAACTCCTCTAATCCGGCTTTTCCATCTCTCTCTTTCTCTCTCTCTCTCTCTCTCTCTCTCGCTCCCCCTCTCTTGCTTATTCTCTCTCTATGCTTTCCGGCTGCGCTTTAACTCTGTCTTTATGGCTGTACATGTGTGTGTCTATGTATGTGTATGTGTGTCCATATGTGAATGTGTGTGTGGGTGCACGTGTCTATGTATGTGTGTATATGTGTGTACATGTGTGCATGTATGTGTGTGCATATGAGTATGTGCGTGTATACGTACGTGTATATGTGAGCATGAGAATATGTGAACGTGGATGGTGTGCTAGGCGAGTGTACAAAATGTCGATTCAGCGGGAGAGAATTAGGCGAAAATATTGCGCCGCCAGGAGGTCGCAATGCGACCTCAAAACAGTCCACGCGCGGGCGTGCACTCATAGAGTGAGGGAGATAAAGACGGGGGAGAGATAGAGGAAGTTTTCGAATTGCCGGATGTTTTTCCGGTTTGTTTTTCTTTCGATATAATATTTTTTTCCGATTGAAGAAAATAGAGGAGTTAGTATTTTTGTTACTGAGTAAACGATAACATAAAAAGTGTAGTTAAAAATTATATTAAATATACGATGAGGATGGGGATTGTCTGACCACATCGGGTCTAATTCTACTTAAAGCTTATTTCATTCAGTGACTAAAACTTTTTAAATGTATTCATACAACTATTCACAATTAGATGCTTTAAAGCAGATAAATTATATTCACTGAAAGAAAGAAGTTATTGTAGAAAACTTAACGTTTTGAGTAACAAGTATTTCTTGGTTAATTACAAGTTTCTTTTACACCTATTTTCATCAATCGTCTTAAACGATAATTATTTTAGAATTTTTATTGTATAGATTTTTTGATTATTAAATCGATTTTTTTGTAATTCATAAAGTTACATTGTATATTTTTACTTGTACATATTTGATTAGTTTATATATTAGTGCGTTACACTAAAATTCAATATTGTAGTAACTCATCTCCCATTTATCGGCCTTTAACTTTCTCAAAAGAAAAACTTTATTTACGATTCGAAAAACAGTTTTTACGCGGGCAATAAATTTTCTCGAAACTAAAAACATTAAAATCCAATTATGCAAATTAATAAACAGCAGCTTAAGTTACGATCTATTTTTTTGTAAACGTCAATTTTTTAAAAGAAAAATTCGCATTTTTGCTTTACCGCAAAAGTCATAATTTTGGGTGTACGCGCGCGACCTTAAAAACAACGTTACCAGAGAAAAATTATTGAAAAGACGAAGGAGTAGGAACGAGAAAAGAGGAAGGAGTGAAAAACCTAACTAGAATACCTATATACACGGGCCCACGCCTTCACGCTTTTTCTTCCCTTCTCTCGTCGATTTCGTTATTCTTAGTCGCCTCGCTGTTTAGCTGCGCCAAGTTTTTCAATAATTCGAGCTCACGCAAGCAGGCAAATCGATTGCATTAAGAGCGGCAGTTGCAGCGTAGTGCCCCCTTACCGGATCTGTTTTGAATGATTGAATATTCCGATGTTCGATAGAGAATGTGTGATATATATGCAGCGGCCGACGGTTAATATCGGATTTTCTGCATTGAATTTTAGCCGACGGATGATTGGACTTACACGTGTGCCACGGTTTGTGTAATCGTTTCCAGATTGAGCGTTGATTGAAGCAAAAATTGGAGAATGCTTGTAGCTAATTAGAACTTTTAAATACTCATTTTATAGAAATCGATTTACTTCCTTTGACAATTGGAAACGGTATTCATATCGTTTAATAAGAAATAATTTTAACACTTTTTTATTAATTTTAAAATTTTGTAAATAAAAAATACTATTATATTATCGATCTTAATCAACTTTATTAGATACTTTAGATTGTTAAAAATTCATATTTATATCATAAACTAAAATAAATAATGAAGAAATTCAATTAAAATATCAAGCGAATTTTAAAAATTGATTAAATTTAAAATTAAACTGCAAATTTCTAATATTCTGAAATCCGGTTATTAACCTGATCGAAAACTAAAAGCGTCTAGCGCTGATGAACATATTTCAAACGTACGTACAGTATGAAATTGAGCATAACTTTAGAATATCATATGCTAAAACTAGGTATAGCTCTGTAACAATATTAGATTATACGTTTATTAGGCTTTCACTTTGTTCAAATACTGGATAATTAAAAAAATATAGCCTAAAATATTCACATATTTTAATTTAACAAATAATCAATTTATTGTATTACATGAGTTATATCAAAAATACATTCATATTTATTTTTAATTAAACGTCAGAAATTCTAATGTTTCTTAATTTTTCAAAGAAATGTTCTTAATTAAAAAAAAAAGAAGGAAATATCTTCTCATTCCTTTTGTCTTATTATAGTCAGTTTAAAAAGTTATTATTTTTGATTTACCTCACGAGTAAGTACTTGTAATTTTAAACGATTTATATCTCATCTTAAAATAACTTCAAGCAACTGCTCCAACCTTCTACCCTTTATAACCCATTTTCACCTGTGCTATTTCAGTGAAGAAATATATAATTTTAAGCGGACAAGTTTCATCCATGTTTATGATGTACTTTATAGCAATTATGAACTTCTACTAATACATAAAAATGTACAAAGCAATGGAAAATAAGGTAAAAACTATTACAATATACATTTGACCAAAAAATTTCATTCTGCTTGATTAAAAACGAAAAGTATAACAAATCCGATCAATATTTTAATTACGAAACCAATTATTATACAAAAGCAGCTAGAGCCGCGAAACGAAAATCCCAGGAACAAACATTAAATTAAAAAATTCTATTTTCTCGTAGCGCTAAATTCATTTCTGACCGAGAAAAGCCGTCGGCGGTGCAGCCAAGCTAGTCGCACAATGATCGAATTATCCAAGAGCGTTCCCAGCAATTGCAGCGCGCAGCCAAGCTTATGCCCATATATCCGTTTCGAAATCACTCGAGCGCACGCTAGCGCGGCACTCGTCGCGCGCAAAAGAAGCCGTACCGCACCCCCCCCCCCCCCCCCCCCC
>UELX01003766.1:0-21421 GCA_900480035.1 Eupelmus urozonus
TATTTATATTCTTGTTTTAATTCACACTCACATAAAAATTGATATGTTGAACGTATTTATATTTTTAACTTTTTTTTTATTTCATTCCTAAGTTTAGATTTTTACGAACACTATAACTTTATTTCATGCATTGCAATTTTATTCTATTCATTTAGCGAGTTTTTTTATGATGCTTATATAAGTACACAGTTGTTTAAGTTTCTACTATCTTTAAATTCCTCTATATTTTCCTCAATATTAAAAGATATAAAGTCCGTAATTTATATCTTAATAAATATAATTTTATAATTTACTATTATGAAAATATTTATACAAAAGGGCTTATAAGCTCATTTAATAAAATAAATAATTAAATAGATAAATATTTCCATTGAAAACATTTATATAGATTAATTAAGTTAATCACAAAATCGTCAGTTTTTTTTTTACAAAATTTAAAAATCTCCATTGCATTAAACCCGTGCTTTTCTTTTAGCTTATCCACTATCTCTATATCTATATTTTATATTTATTTCCCGTTCATCGGATCACAATATTATGTTTTCCAACAAGCTTTTCTCTCAGTTAAAACTCTATCTTGCCTTCTCCTCGTCTTCTCGAGACCGTTTTTCTTCTCCCCTTCTTTTTTACGATCTCTCTCCTCTCGGCACTGGACTATGTGTCCCTATACTCTTATCTCGCTGTCATCATGAACTCCTATGCGTATCTATCTGTCGCTCGCTCGTTTGCATGCATCCCTCTCGTCCGTCTGTTTGCTCGATTTTTGTCTACAACCAAGTCTTTTTAGTTTCATTTCTAAATCGATTTTTTTTCTTGTAAGTTCTTTTTGGAACTTTAGTGTATTATAGTATTGTTTATAACTTAAATGTTTGATGTGATTATGTTTTTATCTTTTTTTCTGACTCTAAGAATAATTTTTAAATACGAGGTAAATTCTAAAAAAAATAGGTCTGGTACATACATTGGAACTAATAACTTTAGAAAAATCCTGGAAAGTCTGCTAGACTTGTTTAGATTTTTTTGAAAAATAAATAATTTCAGAAATAAAATATCATTTGAGTTACTGTTTTGTCATTGATATATTTAATTGAAATTAGGTTGTAATTTAGTAGTGTAAATAACTGCTAATGTTTTAAGCTTAGAGGATTTTTCTAGTAATTTGGGCTTCATAACATTGTTTTTTTTTTTTAATGCTCACACATGTATTCATGTAATGACCATTACAATTATTGTGCATTGCTTTTGCATTTCTCTTTTCTCTTTGCTTCTCTTTTTCTATTCCCCGAAAACTGAATCTCATAATTAATTTCCTTTTCATCATTCCCCACTGTCATTTTCAGTCTCAACTATTCTTCATAAAGCTGCAACCCTTCGGCATTTTTCAATCCGTCGAGAATTTCATCACACTTCTCCTATTATCTTTCTCTTCCTCCCAATGCCTCAAGCCCCAGCCAGCCACGACCCCCCGACTAAACTCTCTCTCTCTCTTTCCAGTATTTGCCAACAATTTTCTCCGACCTTCACCCCTCGATCAATTAGCCCTCTCCCCGATCCAGCCCACGGCCCTCTCCGCCTAAGACATTCGCGTCAAGTTCAGCTCGGCGCCTTGTGCTTCTCAAGCTTCCCTGAAAATTTCAAGAGAAAGAGGCCTCCCGCCAAAAGAAAAAACCACCAAGGGCGTCCCTGGGCCGGTCCCTCCTTGAATTCGCATGAATCCGAAAGGAGGGAGCGACGCCGGGGGAATTGTCACAGCCGGCGGCCCCTTTCTCTCTCGGCAAACACTAGCGCCGCTGTCCCCCTACGCTCGAGCTTTTATGCGAGCGCCCAGGCTTTTGCGCGACGTGCAGCGTATATGACGTGGACTGAGAGAGACGCCGAGTTTGCCGTGTACACTTGTATGCTGATATAGCGAGACGTCGTGAGCGCGCGGAGGAAAACACGCCCTGGAAGGATTTTTGGAGTGTAGTTGGGACGCTGGCACGCTGACTGATGTGGTTTTTCTTTTATTAGCTCTGTAAGGAGTGTGCTTTCTTTTGTACTTCGTGAGGAGAATTGGTATGGGCAATGAGAGGAGAAGAGTTTTTTAATGAAAAAGTAAATTTAGTTTGTATTTTTTATTTTCTGTTTTCCGTATTTTAAGTGTGTTATTTACTTACCACACTGTTTCAAATCGACCGTAAGTCAATTTAAAATTTATTCTCAGTAATACCTGTAAGCCAATTCTAAATTAAATTTCAGAAAATGAAATATAGATGGACTGTGTCTAAGGTACGCAAATTTGTCCGAAGTGAAGTGTAGGCGAGACGCGTATTTAACCGTTATAGAACAAAATTTTGGTCGGGTTAAAAACTAAAGGTACTTTATCTCCTTTGTATTACAGTTTTTTTTTCTAATTTTCTCAATATATCGTTTAAAATATGAACGAGTATTTTGAAACACTACCACAGAAGATATAGTTTAAATGGTTATAAATCATTTATACTCACTATCAAAATTCCCAATACGTTCGTATTTAAACAGTCAAAGTAAACAGCAAAACGCAGCTTCTCACTGGCAAGGGATATTGCTTGATAACTGGGACGAAGTCACGAAGAAACATTGTTAATTGCAAACATCAGTTCGTGCTTCTGAGCAGACGAGGTCGTAGCATACACATCGAGGCTGCTGTATATTCGAGACGGCTGTATGAATACGTCTATGCATGATCGTGAATGTTCACGCTTCACTCAGTCAACAATTCATCCAGAGACTGAATAGAGGAGGCTCTGCTGCCTTTGAGATATACCAATTGCTCGTCTGCAGGCGATATGTGATCACGTTAGTGGAGGTGAGAAATTGCGCTCGATCAAAATTATATGAATATGCGTTCAATGAACGTGCATTGATAAAGCGTGGATGGAAAATGTTAACTCGATAGAATTGAACGTAAATAAAAGAATTAAAGTGAAAAACTAAACGTTTCTTTTTTTTGTGTAATTAATCGAACTTTGTAGCTCAGTTGATCAAGGCATGTACAAGTTTACTTAAATTTAATGGGTATAAATTCCTGTTGGAACAATTTTTTTAAAACAGTGTTCAAATATAAATGGTTCTAAAAATGAATTTTTTTCGTAAGCTGACTTATTAATAGATTTATAACAAATGGCCTATTATTATTTGATTTTTTCTCAAACTTTATATTACTGTTACGGATAGAAAGATCGCGCTTTTTATGTAAAATAAAAATAGAGATTTTTAACAGAAATGTAAAGGGAAGCCAGATAAGAAAGCGTTTATAATAATAAAAGTAAAAATTAATTACAAAACTTTCAATAATTTTAAAATTTTTAAAAGTACCACTGATTAATTCTCTAAATTCCCAACGATATCCAGCAGCCAATCGAAACTGAAAATAAATCCTCAAAAACCAGAGCGCCGAGCAAACCCCTAAATCTCCTTTCCCAATGAAAGCTGCGCTCTCCACGGCCAGTCACCGCGGCCCGTCCTCCCCCGTAAAATCACATCGCCTCATATCCTGGGCCTCGCGAGCGGATCATCGAAAGCCACATACCTACATCGCTCGGCTCGTATTCGCGATCGATAGCCTCGCGGCTCCTTCGCTCGCGAAATTCAACCGCGAGAGCTCGATAAGGTCGAGCCGCGCGCTGCTACCGCAAATCTGGAGTGGGGAGGAGGCTAAAAGGGGGGAGTCGAAGCCGATAAATCGCAGCAGGAGTCGAAGCTCGGCGTTATCGGTGGAACACCTGCTTCCGAGAGATATCGTCGCAACAAGGACCGTAGGAGGGGGGCAGAAGCAAGCCTAATCTGGGGCGCGCGGCTTGCGATTAGTACGGGCTGTGCAGTGAATCTCTCTCTCTCTCGCTCTCTCAGGCGCAGTGAAAAGGCGATTCTCTGTTTCGAACGCAATACTTCGATGTGTCGTTTTGTTGGGTTCAAGAGGAGGGGAGGCTGTGTATGCATGAATTTGATGAAGGATTGTCTTGATAGGGGTTTTGTTTACTTGTACAGTAATCCGCGAAGCGCCGATGGTGATAGAAGATGGATTGTTGTTTTCGTAAGCTGAGTCTTAGAGAGTTATGCTGGAATAGCTGTGAGGTTTTGGTTTGTGCCGTTGTTTTGAAATAATTGATAATTAATAAGTAGGATGTAGAATTGATGCAGTGTAGGTGGACTATATTTTTTGTTGTTGTTTATAATAGAGTTGAGAAAGAAAAGTATTAGAAATTTGGAAAATTTCAACAATTTCAATTTATTTTTACTTAATATTTTACAAAAATAGAAAGCTTGTAATTTTAACACGTCTAACTATATTTCATCAATTACCGACTCAATGAAATAAGTCATCTAAATTGGTAAATTGACTTATAGCCAGAAATGTTAAGTTATCAGAGCTGGTCAAAAGACATTCTGCTTTGCACCGATCAGCAAGAATTAATCCTGCAATTTACATACAACTGCTATATACCACAGAACCTATGAAAAATTGTAACTAAACCTTATTAATATAATAATAATTTCCATCCGACTACAAAGAAATAACTCCCTGTGAAAAGTAATCCAGCATCATTGAATAAGTTTCTCCAGACCGCGAAAAAAAAAATTATAACGAACCGAGAACTGTGAAAAAAAAAATCCCTCAAAAAAACGCATCCTCCATAAAGCCAAGCCACACGATCCCTATGAATTGCGCTCGGCACAATCAACGCTTCGAGGATGAAAATCATTATATTTTTTTTCCTCATCGCTCGATTTTCACTGCCCGACCTTCATTATACGTAAATGCGTAATTGTCCGGGGAAAGCGCCTTTTCTCTCCTCCAGCCGTATTATTATTCCTCGAGCTTGCGGGAATAATTATATGGAGAATCCACGTGCGAGCTCGCGCTCGCTTCTCATCAAGCGCGCTTTTTTTTTCAACCATCCCCGCTTGCTCCTTTATGTCCTCTAGCCCACCCCATTAATAATAAAAGCTCGTCGCGCGCGGTATTTTTTTTCCGTACCGTGTCCCCGGCTCTTTTCGAGCTTCTTTCTTTTGCCGTTGGCGCGCGAAAATGCAGAACTTACCTCGTGAGTCTTTCCTCTTTGAGCTTCGAATGGGAGAAGCTTGCGTTTGTCAAATATGTGCGTAGGGTTTTACGCGGCTTGTTTCTTAGGTTTGGGGGTATTGTGAGTTTGTTATATAAAACGTGATGCATTCATTCAGACGGAATAAAAAGAGCGCACTGAAGAGGACGGGCGCTTAGTGAAAAGTGAATATTACTGGGGTTTGATAGTTTGTATCTTTTTCGAGCCATAAGAAACATTTTAGAGGTGCGAAAATATTTTAGAAAATTTTAAACAAAATAAAATGCAATAGTTTCAATTCATAATATTTCGAGCTCAATATCTTTTTTGATTTAATTTTTTTATGATTTCCTTTGTTAACGAAAGGTTATCAAACCTTAAGAAACTTACGGATACTATTTCAAATAATTCTTCCAAGGCTTTGTACCACTGAATCTTTTTGATTCACTTGCCTTTATTAAACTCCAAAGGAATTTCTTCTAAGAATCATCAGTGTAGCTACATTAACTCAATTAAAACTGCTGGTCCAACTAATTAATTTATTCTCCCCGTCTCTTACATGAACTAGCACTACGTGTACAATAACTGTAAAATCCGAACCTTACAAAAGAGCCAAACATCACAATAAGCACTCGGACTGGCATTCGCTTTCTCTTCAATCTGAACTAACTCCGACAGAATCCAAATGAGCAAATGCGGTCTCTGAGGATTATACTAGCCGTCGAATAATGTGCCCGGACGATCATATTGGATACTCCAGGCTCGCGAAGCCCGTTCTCTCGAGGAATCGATAATTTCGTAATTAACGTGGTCAGGGGTAAACTAGCTGCGCGCGAGCGCAGGGTAATGTCATTATAGTTGCTGCAGCGCCGAGCGTGATAACAATCGGCCATTTTGCGCATCGTCTTGAGCGCGCGAGCGAGAATGGAGGGGGGGAGGGGAGGGGTGGTTATTAAATTCATCGATTTTCAGGGAAGCGATCGCGATTTCTTGTCGCTTTGCGCGAATCAGTGCCCCGAGTTAACGGGTAATTTAGGCGTAAAGTTGTGATAATGCCGCAGAAAGTTGGATGATGAAAGTTTTATGTTTGAGTTTACGTAACATTAGCCCGTTTACGTATATTCTATTAAAAATTTAAGCAACTTTTTTTAATCCATTGCATTTTTTAGGTATCCTTTCTTTGCTTAGCGCGAACTTTTCTCACCAGCGAAATGTTGAATTCCAAAGACAGAAGGCAAATAATCGTTAGAGCCTGTAAGGGAGGCTTATTTAAAGACTCCCGTTACGAATAAAGCGTGTTTGTGTTCAATTTACGCGCGTTCGATCTACCGGCAAACAGTTTGCTCTTCGACAACAGCAGGCCAATCAATATTGCTGCGCGCCGGTTTATCATCATGAATATACACTTAGCTCCGGAGCTACACTGCTCGCAAATATAAACAGCGCCTCGCGTCGGGAGGGCAGAAAAACGAGTGCTCAAAAATGTGATAAGACCCTCGCAGAGCGGATCTACCTACGTAAGCCCTCTTAAAAAGTTTAAATTTCCCGGCCACCCGATACGTTCCGGACTTTCGTACGTCCCTCCGTTTTATCACTTTTCTTTTTACGCATAAGCCGATAGCCGCGTGAAACTTTCCCTCTCTCTCTCTCTCTTTGCGACGAAGGACGTTGAAAGTTGGCCGCGAGGATTAGTCTTTTCCACTGCTTTCCAATTTTTTCACTATTTTTTTGCCCACTCCGGCCGCTCTTCTCACCTCGTTCTTTCGCGCGAAGCTCCTCGCGCAAAAGTTTCCGTTACGGGGCACGGCTTTCAGTTCGACAAAGCTTATACGAACTGCGAGGCTACGCGCGAGTTTGTAAAATCAGAAGTAAGCGGCTGCTGCTGATGTTTCCTTTCTGCCTGTGGTTTTTGCTGGGAGAGGAAGGGATCGTATGGTTTTTTTTAATAATACTGAAAGTGTGAATTTTAGTTTGGGTAGAATGCAAAAGGTAAATTTTTAAATATTGTAAAAAAAATTACTTGGAAATTCCGAAGTAGTAAATTTAAATGAACTATTTAAAATGAAGTTCGCAAAAAACAGTTTTAAAAATTGAGGTTGTGACTAAATCTTTTTACAAAACCTACTCTGTAAAGTTGAAATAGTGCAAAATGCTCCACTACATGAAAAATTGTGGAATTCCCACTAATAAATAGTAAAAAATTCACGATTATTTAGTGCATTTCGCACTATTTCAACTTTACAAAGTATCTTTTTCATACATCACTATAAATATTCTCTAAAATATTAGTAGTAGTTTGAAAAAGCATCATAGTAAAAACAGAATTCAGAGACTGATTATTGCAAGCTTAATTGCGCAAATAAATCTTCTTCCCTTTCAGCAAACTTTTTTTCAGAACCCGGCCTCCCATCAAATTTTCCGCAAAAACAGAGACCGAATCGACCGCGAAATTTGAAAACACATTTGAATCTCAGCCCGGCCAAGCGTAGGTAGTGCCAGCAGTCGCGCAGAGGCTTTCATCCGTAGCTCGAAAAAAAAGCGAAAACTAAAAACCCAGAAAAGAAAAGAGCGAGAGAGGGCAGAGGGGTGGGGGGAGTCAGAGAAAGAAAAAAAGTCGGGAGCAGAGAACAAAAAATTGGGAGAATCACATTAACCCAGAAAAGCTCGAAACATTCAGCCGTCGGAAGTCGACGTCGACGGCATACTTTCGTCGCGCGCAGCTCGCAGCGACAGCTATCTCACTGCGCAGGCGGAAGCGAAAAAAAAAACGAGAGAAAGGTAAGAGCCGGGGCCGAGAAAGAAAAAAATACAGAGAGGGAGAGGGAGAGGAAAGTTTCCATCGCAGGCTGCTGCCGCTGCATGCATACGTATACACGTGAATTCTTGTTCGCGACTTGCCCCTGGCACGGGGACAAGACCGGAATTACGTAGGGGGGCTTGGGCACTTGTATCGATATGCGCGGCATTCCGCGGGCCAACGAGAAAAACGCCGTTATTGCATTTTCCAGCTCGCCGGAGCTGCAGCGCATACACACTCGCACACAGACACAGATACACGTTGGCGAAAATTTGGATCGGGCAGCGGCGCAGCTAGCACTGCGGCATTATCAAATCGGAGCCATCCGGAAGAGGCGGAGGAAAAAGAAAGGCGATCAAAACAAAGGGAGATACTGCAGGGATACCGAAAGAGAGGGAACGGAAGAGAGAGATAAATGAAAAGATAAACCGAGGCCGGAGAAGATTGGGAAAGAAGAGAGAAATAAACAGAGATGAATGGAGCCAGATAGAGCGAGAGAAATACAATACGGATATGGATGAGAAGGGGTCTGTATGGTAGCTTTTGTGGTTAACCGAGAGGGGGAGGAGGCATTGTTTTGAGGAAGGATATGTCACTGCGGGAAAAGGAGCTGGATGAGAAGGGATATTGATTAATTGCTTGATTGAGGCTGTTTCGCTGCGGTAAAAGCGAGGATCTGTATCGATAACCGGGATACTTTTTGGGGCGTGCATTATGAAAAAGAGGTCAATTACTTGCTTCAAATCACATGTTAAAATATATATATACGCAGAATTCAGCTCTTTTAAACAGTTGGCATACTTCCTTTATACAGGATTATTCTTATGAGAATTTCAATTTTAATATTTATAAAAATGTCAAATCATCATTTTTTCAGGCGAACAGCTTTGAATGCAAATAATTCCAACAAGTCATTCCAGATTTTGATTTTAAAAGATTAGCCCTAGCCTATAATTTAGCCTCGAAACATTTTCCAAACAGTAACATGGAAAATTATTTCTCTTCATCATCTCTCCAGTGCTCAGTCGAAAAAAGCTCTTTGCATTCACAATCGCCAGCCACCGAAAACAAAGCACTCTACTTAAAAAGGAGAATGCGCTCAGCGTCGCTAACACCCAGCAAGTCCCTCTCTTTCCAAACGCGATTATCCTGCTTTCATATCAAAAGCTGCATTATTCATATATTCCTCGCGCATAAAGAAGGAAAAAAAAGCGAGCCGAAACGACAGCGGCGCGCTCCGCGCGATGTATTCCATATGCATTCCACGCGCCCGGGCACTTATCGTAATCGAAAGGCACACACTCGACGAGCGATCGCAAACTCGTAAAAAAACGAAGACTCCCCAGCCGAAAAAAAGCTCTCCACGCAGCACCGAGACCGGCTCGTCGTTACCATGCGTGTAGCTCGGACGATATTTAAAGAGCAAAGTGCACTCGGGCCGCGATTAATACCCGGGCTTTTGTTCCCCCTCGGCCCTCCGACGAAAGAAAGTCCGCGCAGAGAGCGAAAAAAAGCGGAGGCCGGCCCTCGCGAAAAAAGGCAGCGCGCAATGAGAAAAGGGAGCTCAAAAACAAAGAGCGACGGGGAGTAAGTGAAAAAAAGGGCTCGCAATATAGCGAGAGAGAGAGAGAAAGAGGAGGCGATCGATTATCGAAGCGCGTGCAGAAGTAATTGGCCGATCGGCCTTCTCTCTCTCTCTCTCTTGCTCTGAAGCTGAAACGGAATCCGGTACAGAGAGAGGGCCGCAATTTCGCGCAGCCCTCGAGCTTTGGCGATAATTAATCACGACTCTCGCTCGCTCAGAGGCTCTAGCTTCGCGAGAGGGAGAGAGACCAAAGTCACGCCGCACAGCCGCGGGCAATCGGCCAGGAGCTTCCGTGTACACTTAAGAGAGACGTTTTCTGTGTGGGTGTGTAAGGCGAAGCTGGCCGCGTGTATAGGGCCGAAACTTGGCGTGCTTGAGTGCCTGGTAGGATCGGAGGTGTGCGGGAAAAGGAAAACGGGTGGGCTTCGTTCTTTCTTTTTTCGAGGGTTGATGGTATTGATGAGAGTGGAGAGAGTGCGGAAGGTAATAAAAGTAAAATGATGGAAATTCAAAGGGTTTCAGGTAATCGGAAATATGCGGATGTATGGAGTTTATGGGTTTGATCGAACTTTAGAAAATTCAATATTCAATCTAGTCGGATCTACGAGGATTCTGTGAAGGGCGAATTTTTCAAAAATACGTACTTTGCTTTCATGGAAAGTTCAATTTTTATCGAGTGCTTATTGACTTATGGAATTTACAGCAATAGACGTTTCAACCTTTTTTCATTCGAATAAGAAATAAAATTCAAATTAGGGCTCTTGAAAATATTTTTAAAAATATTTCATTTTATTAAATTATGAATAAAGTAAATCGTCCTCAATATTTCTCGCAAGTCTCCAAACTCGTTGACGCGTTAATAATAATAAATATCTAATTATACTTCATTCCATTAATTTTTTATATCGACATTAATTTTGAGTATATAACTTTAAATTGCCTTATTTTTAAATTTTTTTTCTAAATTAAGTAATTTACAATACAATTGGAATAAAAAGAACGAATACTTTATTTTCTTGTTTCTGATGGAAGATGAAATTATTTCATCATAAGGAAATCATTCCAATCATACTTTAATATTAAAAGTTAATTGTTAATTTACGGCGAAGGTAAATTTTCATTGAAAACTAATTTTAATACAGATTTTTCTCAATTTAACGCATTGATAATAATTTTAGATTTTATTAAATGGCGAATGAAATTTTAATTCAAATCATTTACTTTTGTTTATTATTACTATTAACAATTAAATAAAATATTTATTATTTATAATTTAAATTAAAGCTAATTTAAAAAATCTCAGACAGGCAAAATGTTGTTCTTTTAACGCATTCTTTCACTTTTTATCCATGATAAATAGATTTTAGAATAATCTATCAATGTCAGTAATACATCATAAGCTTGAAATTTTTAAATTAGAAGAATGCTACACACTTTCTTGTTTATCTTCGCACTATGTAATGTTCAGTTTTATTATTATAAATTTAATTAGCGCTCATTATTTTTATATTTGAAATATTAAACTTATTACTGATAACTTTTTTTTATCGGTAAAAACTAGTAACATTTTCAATATTAAAATCAAAATAGACTATCTATTTATTCAGTTTAATATTCTTTTCGCACAACCTAACAGAATTGGCTTGTTAAACTTACCAACGCAAAAATTGAATTTGCCTCTGCAGCAAAAATATTTGCTCATCCAATTCTCCTCCGCTCTCAATTCCATTTCAATAAACTTTGCAAAGTATTTGCATCCATTAAACACGCATCCATCTTTCCAATTCAGCAACGATGAAATCACGCCAACCAAATCACCAAAAAAAAAATACCTCTCCCAAACTCTCCCACGTCCCTCCTTTCAACCACATCCCTTACGTAAACCCTCTCCTCCGCCAGCCCCGCACGGAAAGTCCAGTTAAATCCAACCTCAGCAGTACAGCATATACATCCCCGTCCAGGGCAAACACAGCACCGCGAGACCCTTAATCAATCGCGCGCTCTCGCTCGACAGTCAATACACGCGCGCTACTTCCGCAGAGCAAGAGAGAAAGATGGCATCGCTCTGTATATTTCCTCTGCGGCTAGTTCTTATTCCGCGCTGCTCTCGCCCCCTGCCCTGATTTCTCGCTGCGCTTGGTCGGACTACTGGAAAGATTGTTGGTCTTTCGTTACGAGGAGGACCTACGGAGTGGTTACGGAGGGGGGAGCTGCAAAGAGAGTGGCTGCTCTAAGTAATTACCGGGGAGGAAACGTTGATGGAGAGCGGCTGATTCCCCCGTTTTTTTTCGTTCGTTAGTGCCTTATGGAGCGGTTAAATGGTCGATTGTTGCGCAGAGTGCTTTGTGTTTATCGTCTTGGTTATAGCGTCTGTGCGCAGTCTCGAAATTACTTTGGTGTAGGGCTTTTTTTAATTTCAAGATGTATCAGCTTTTAGACGCTGTTGAACTTGCCTTTCTTTAGAGCGATTTTATCACTCCGTTGAGGTGGTTTATGAGAGCTTCCCCGATAATTTATTTAATTTCTCCAATTTCGATTAATCAGCAGCGCGTGGGCGTTTAATTAAAGTAATCCGAACCGGCCGAAGAATCAAAGCGATGAAATTCTTCAAACGCAATTATCGAACAATCCCCTGATTACTCCTCGTAAACGGCCTTTCAAAGCCCTCTCTCTCCTCAAAGTCCAAACTTTCATCCGAGATTTCGCGATCCCAAATGGCCATTGTTGAACCAGCAATTCGAATCAATGAACAGCTCGTCTGCAGCTTCGCGCTTACAAGCCCCAGCAACAGCCCCAGCTCCGCTCGAAACTTCACGAGCTTTACATTCCAAAGACAACTGCATCTCTCCTCCTTTTTCACGGACGCTCGCAGCCTTTCAGCTCGCGAGAACAAGTCGAGATCGGCAATTGATAAAAAGCCCCTGACTACACACTGCTGGCCCGGCTGCGTGAAAGGAGAAAGACATCGGCGTACACGTGCCGGATCGAAACGTGTAAACGCGCGCGTTTCTACGAAATGGCCGGCCGACTCTATCTGGACTCTTTCCACTGGACGAGCTCGGCAGGCCACTCACGTTCTTCTTCTCTCGCTCGCTCGCTCGAATATCTCTTTGGCATGAGGCGCACCCGTGTCTTTTATCTCTCCGGCCGACTCCCTCTGTCTTTCTGGCTCTCGCGGAGCGTTTTCTCCTCGCGCTTATCTCTCCTTCTCTCTCTCCCTCCCTCTCTCTCTCTCTCGCTCGCTGTCTCCCTGCCTTATCTTTGCGGCTTTTTGCCTTATTTATGTCGCGCGGCCGACGCCAAGCAGACGACTCGCTGTCGAACGATCGCTCCTGGATGAATTTTATCTCGACGTTTATATGGAGCGGAGAGAGGATGTATATACATCGGGTACGGTTGTTTATATTCACGGGGAGGTTGGGCCACTTTTTTTTATACGGAGGATTCGAAAGCAATGATTTTTTACGAGCGCGGTAAATTATTTGTAATTTATTCGCTCGATGCGGTATAAATTTTTTGGATTGGTTATTTTCTTTGAGGGGGGATGATAAAGCGCTTTTTTTATTTTTATTGATATTAGTTGAGGACGACGGTGGGAGTGACGAAAATATATGGAAATCTTTATCTTGTTATTAATTGAATAGGATTTAATTAACGTGTCACTAACTTTTACTGTGTTTGACTTTCATCAACGAAATTCATCATTTAATTACTCGGTTTTATTATAATCTACGTGGTAAAATATCGATTTCCAACGGCGATAATTGAAAAATTTAATTGAGAAAGCTTTTTCATAAAATTCTTTTTATAAAATTTGCTTTCACTCGGCTGGATAGCATCCTGAAATTATTGTTTCCATTTGATGATGAACACGTCCTGTTCCGCGAATCATTTTCATTACAGGGAAAAATTGATTGCTATCGACAGCCGTAAGTACAATTGACTGAGAAGAGCAATTTTTTAGCCGTGCTTCTCGGTAACCGCGGAAATGGCGCAGCTTTTACTCGCCTATACACTGGTAGTATAGAGTAAAGCGCTCTAAAAAACGTAGTAATTGATTTCGATTTCTGGGAATGGCTTGTTTATAATAACCACTCTAAAAAATCTTTCCGAGAAAACTTCGATTGCAGCATTTTACTAAGCTGATAAAAATTCACATTTAAAATACGTACACGCGTATCAAAATTTGTAACAATCCCGTCATATTTGAACCATTTTATTTCATTAACCATCCAGTCACCCAGCCAAGCATTAAAACTCCGATCAATCGAAACCTCATTAACACTCGCAATCAGCATTTCTGCAGTGCGCCTTGCTTCTCCACAGAGCCCGAACAAAAAAAAGCAAAAAAAAGACAGCACCCAGCCACCCAGCGCTCACAATACCGTAACGATTCCAGTCGTCCCAAAGAAAAACAAAAAGCTCGCTCGACGTCCGCTGCACCGACGCTCGCGGGACGTGCCTCGTTTTTTCGATATATAGGCACAAAACAATACCCCCCCCCCCCCCTCCCTGATCTTATTATCCTGCCTTCATCTTTTCCCGTCCAGCTCGATTCCCCCGCGGCGCACGTATATACAGCGACTTACACAGATAGAGCTGGAAGACGAGACCAGACTGCTGCCGCCGCTAATTTAGAGAGCCAGCAAAAGAGAGAGAGAGAGAGAGAGAGAGAGAGAGAGAGAGAGAGAAAGAGATTGTATCAACTGCAGCGCTGCCGGGGACACGCCGGCAAAAACGTGCGGAGCTCGTCGCCGGTTCATCAACCCGCGAGTTCATCCCGCTTGGTGAATGTCGGCGCGGATGTGGAGTCGGCTAATCAGGCGACTTTCAGTCGAATTGGCGGATTGATGCGAGGGAAATTATTGTAACGCTGGGGGCTCGGCGGCTGATGAAATTGGGAACGTTGGGGGGTGGGTGCGTTGTTGTTGATGCATCAGTTATTGTTATTTACGTATCGGTTGGATTTTGCAGTGGATTATGCGCGATTCGGAGATTGATTTGATAGTGCGTTTAATTTGATTGGGAGATAGGGCTTGTTAATAATTGAGATGTATCTGCTGGCCTAGTTGAGTTGGTGGAATGATGAATTTATTGTTTAGTAATAGAAGGTTAATGCGTTGTAATGTATAGAATTAATTTTTAGATTTTTCAATTAGAACTTGAAGGTTTGGAATTGAACCGTGCAAATGAATATAGCTTCATCAAATGAGTTGATTATTCAATTATACGTATAATAAATTGAATCAAAACAATGTAATACAAATTTGATTGTCATATGCTTTTAAATTTAAGCTTCTGATTGTACTTCCTTCAAGCTTATTAAACTTTTATTAACGGGGTCCGATACTCAATTAAAAATTCAAATTTTGAGCCGAAATTTAGAAAAGAAAAAAATCAACTATTTTGTTCTACAGGGTGGTCTAGACCCTGTATTTCAATACCACTACGAGAAAAGCTTGAATAATGTACAAAATTATTATTATTCAAGCTTTCCTCGTAGTGGTATAGAAATATAATCTTGAAATTTTGTAAAATAATAGATAATTACACAACAAAGGGCAAATAACTCGTCATTTTTTGTAATTTAATTTTTATCGTTTGTTATAAGCAAAATAGTTGATTTTACATCTTCTAAATTTCGGCGCGAAATTTGAATTATCAATTGAGTATCGCACCTCGTTGATTAAAAACAACGATTGATCAAATGTCAACTACATATCTTATTACCATCAATAATTTAATTAACACGAATAATCGAATTAATCCCACCAAAACTACTGGCCTATTTGCATCCCCAACTTCCTCCGCAGCGAGCAGCTCCCAACCATAACACAAGCTCCAAATTAGATCCTCATCCTACAATCAAAATCGATCTCCCCCCAATATCCTCGAAAGCCAATTCGACCAGGCCAAGCCACTTTCTCTCAGCGTCCCGAATAATCATGACCCAAAACAATCAGTCTGCAAAACGGCCAGACTCTCTTGCAGCGCGCTCGCCGGAAGTGCGCCCTCGAAATCACGGGGCTGTCAGCGGCATCGCTAAAGAGGCCAAGCGCTTACACAGCCGGCGCTTGAAAAATGCCAACGGATACGAATATACATCGGCTCCGGGATTCTAGGAGCGTACGCGCGCGCGCGCACACGATAATGTATCCAGGACGTGAGAGCGGCTCGGGAACGCGACGAAGACGGATGCGCATTGTCGGATCTGCCGGCTGATTAAAGGAACACGTTGCCGGGGCTTGTACGCGCGCGTGCTAGCATCGGGGCTAAATGAAGATTGCAGCATCGGGGAGGATCGGCTAGGGCTGTGTGCTTCGAGATAATTTTGTTCGAGGAATTAGCGAGCGAGTTATTTGGCTTTAATGGCGGAGCGCTGCGGGTTAGGTGGCTTGACGGTGTTGCTTTCGTTTGCTTTCGATTGAATTTTAATGCTGGGGTCGAGGTTTAGTGCTTTGTATTTAATCAATTTGGGTAATTATAGGAAAGGGTTAGGAATGTTACGGAATATTTAGTTTAGTCTGATGGAGATTTAAATGAGATTGTCTATAAAAAAAAATATGTTTTTTCTAAAATATTTTTTAGTGTTCTTTTTTAGTGTAGTTTTTTTCCATTTTTATTTTATCTTTTTCTTTGGATTGGATTTGAAAAAGTCTGAGTTTAATGTTTAATACGAGTTTAATATGTAATCAATTTGAATAATTAAAGAAGAGTTAAGAAAGTTACTAGAAATTCAGTTTATTTTGATAAAAGAATATGTTTATATCTGGTATATTTTTAGTAGTAAATAAATTAAAAGCTAGAAACTAAGTGACATCAAAATTTATCAATTTTTATTTTATCATTTTTCCTCGAAAATAAATCATGTTTAAATAAAAATTTTATTTAAGATTTAAAAATAATCTTTAATGAAAAACTGAAATGCAGCAGTTGCAAAAACTTTAAAAGCATTCACTGGAATACTTTATACAGATTGCTGTAATTTTCGTCATTACATTTATGTAAATCTTGGAATTTGGTATTAATAATTAACATAATTATGGCTTATTATGGTAACGAAAACTAGTGATTCTAATTGTAAAATATGTCTTATTTTTAAATCCTTAAAATTTCTCAACATTTTTTAAACAATACGAAAGCTTTATCAACAAAATTAAATTAAATATCAATTTTAATTGATTTCATTAACATTATTAATCTTATAATAAATTATGTTGAGTCCACAAGCATATTTATAAACAAGAAGCTTTTTCATCCAATCCCAAGCGTATATAATTAATCCAGAAATTAAGCAAGAATCTTCCACATAGATGACAGACGTTAGTGGGGTTAATAAGAGTACGGGCAGAAATTTAATAGACAGGCTCGCGCGGGCCTTGCATTGTCAATTCAGTTCATTCACCGATGTTAATGCCGGTGCGAATAATTAATTGTGGTGCTCGACACGTGCGCCGCACGCATCTCCGCGCGCCTGGAAATTCGTAATGACCTCGGACGTGCCGCGCTCTGAAGCTACTTTATCGTCCTAAATTACGAAGATAAATCGCTGAGCCGTAGAGAATTTTACCGTGAAAATTAAGAAGCCGCTAGATTAAAGTTTTCCTTAATGCAATAGAAAAGTGAAAAACACTCTTTTTATATTAATACACTCTTATATTAATTTATCGATCACCGCTTCAATACGAAGCCCTTTGAAAAGTATTATTACCCATACCGATAACAAAAAACCAAAAAAAAACTTGTCTTCACTTCGCTTTCAAATTTTTCCAGCTCGCCAAAAGCCTCTGAAAACCGTATATCCCCTGGCTAATGAACGGGCGAAGAGAAAAAGTTTAAGCCCCCTTCAATAAGAATTTTCCAAAATTCCATCTACTCGCGCCGTCGAAGCTCCTGGGGTAAAAAAAGCCGCCGAAAAAAAGGATCTCACGATCGACGTCCGATACAGCGCGCAGTATTAATCCGATAATCCGAGCCATTCATCAAGAGCCCCGGGGAAACTCAAAAGCGCAGAGAGAGAGAGAGCAAAAGGCGAGAGCGTGGCCCGCGAATTCCGGGGCTGGTCTCGATATTCTCGAGCGCGCTCGTATTTGCCCTTTAAAATTCATTAGCGCTGCTCGGATCGTTCGAGGAGCGAGCGGTACGGAGGCTGGATCATCATCGGGCTGCGGTGATATGTAGGCTGAATAACGAGACGACGGGCATTTCAATGTTGGGGATGGAATAGGTGAAATAATTTTAGAAAGAATTAATGTCGTTCGTTGAGGGACTATGGAGAATTCAAAAGATTTTGTGAAATGGAGTTTTTTAGAGGAGAGAGGGTGACCGTTAGGTATTTGGAACGTGTGCTGGGAACGGTAGATTAGCTCTGGAAAAATGTGTAATGTAAATTTAAAGGTGCATTCATTCGCTGACTGTGGAATTAATAAGGAATTCATTAAGGATAACATGAGCATTATGCGATGCTTAAGACTCTTTTGTAAGGTGCTTTAAGAGAGCTAATTATCATTTTTATTAGGGTGGATTTCATAATAACGGCACGACAAGTACGAAAGATCATAAGAACAATTTTTTACATTTATAATTCTTCTAATTGTAAAAGAAGAACAAATCAAATAAAAAAATTCAGCATCATTTCTTTTTCATTCCGATTTATCGAAAAGATCCATGAAAGTTTAAAGAGCGCATTCTCTCATCTCTTATCTCCACACCTCCGATATAAAAACCCATTGTAATTCCAAGTTACGCCCCAACATAAACCATCAAACGAATTACTACACCTCATCCTTCGGCCAGCCATAAGTATAATTGGAAAATTTGAATTCATGGAATCCAGAAATATCTCGCACTGGGTAGTAAAGGAGTTACGAGACTCCGTGCTCTAAGGCATACATGAAGTGCGTGGGTGTGTGTATACCTTAGTGACTACGAAACCAGCCCGGGCGCTTCCTGTAGTAGTTATGTACGCCGACGAACTCCATAGAACTTGGGGATTAGCTTTACTGCTTCTGAAGCGTTTAAAGCAATTTGCAACTAAACTGAATAAATGGTATATATAATGGCGCGGGGATCGCTTTACAATTATGCGAGGCGCTGCATAATTTACTGCGGCGATAATTCTTTCGTCAACGAATTTATTACGTTGGAGTGTACAGGTGTTTAGAATATTTTTAATGGGACGTTCAATCGTTTTTGAAAATTAATTTTTATAGCGTTAAACTAGATAGAAGTATAATTCGAATCATTACGGCGGCACACGATAATCTAATTTCTCGTATGTAAAATAACGATTCTACTGTTTCGCATAAAGTATACAACCCATTATTCCGCATAAATTAATGACTCCGACATTTATTGGAAAATTCACACTAGACTGCGCGTCGAACCGATCTTCTAATTTAATTTTATCCTTTAACGCACACCTTCGCTCATACTTTCAAGTCGACTCTCCAGCGGAAAGTAATAATAATAATTTTCAATGCCACTAACGCGTCGGTCCCGCACGCAGCTATCGCACGCTCGGTTGTTTAACTTTCTATATAAGTTTAGACTTAATGCCGTGCTATAAGTGACAATAAAGATCGCATTAAACCTTCGCGCTGCGCCATTAGGTATATGCGCGGCGCGCGATCCTTAAAGCCTCTCCATTAAATAATTCAGCATAAAACCGCAGCTATCGCTATTGATTTCATCCCACCGCGGCGTTAATAAATCAAAGTCATCACATTTTCGTGCTAAAATCATGAACCATAGGAAATAGCGCGAATGCAGCTGAAAAGCAAGCCAGGAAGGGTTTAAAATCGAGCGGAGCTGAGGGCGGCAATAATAAGGTTAATTCGCTGGAGGAAGGCACAGGCTTTCCTTTCTCTCTGGAGTGTAAAGGGAATTTCAACTGAGTAGGACACATGTCGCCCTGGCTTGTAACGTTCTCTGGTATACGCAAGCAAAACAAAGCTTTCCCACCTCCCAACTCGGGATCTCGGGTGACACACGCATCCGACACGCTCAGGTTCAGGCTTGAGCGAATACAATGATGACTTTTGATATTATTGCGGGGATGGCGAGGGTGCAGGAGTTAATTGCGCGAGAAATTTGATAAAGCGATCAAGTGCGACTTGTTATCGTGCTGCCTATTTTAAATAGGAATTCTTGAGTTTTCTTATTTGAGCTTTTATGTTGTGTACTATAAATTAAAGGATTATTGTGCAATTCTGACAGTTTATTTATTTAAAAGATCTTATTAATAATTGAAAATGGTAAAACTTACACGGTGTACAAATAAGTAGAAATGATCGCAAAATAATTAACACAAAACTACATGTGAAATATAAATTTTCTCAAAATGTATAAAGTATAGTTATTTCAATTTTCCAAATTGATATTAAAAAAATCTTGTCAAAGTACCTGTTCCCGCTTAAAGGGACACTATAACGACAGGAAAAAATAACAGTATCATATCACCTTTAAAAACTATTTATCAATAAGTAACAGCAATCACCCAAACAATCATCATGAAACCACCAATAATCTTTCATTACGAAATCCAGAAGCACAACTCAGATGCATCCCAACTACACCAGCCGATCCATCCAACTTGCAAAACGTCGGCGTACTCAGCCCCACCCAGCAAACCAGCAAACAATTCGATAAATGCGAACGCGAGCCTGGCGCAGTCCCGCTGCAATCGAACCTCCAGCGAACCGTCAAATTACATCTAACTCCAACTACCTGGCGGGGCCGCTCATCTTCGGCCCCCTCGCAGCCGCACACGTGTAAATAGCAAACGCGCTTGGCCGAATTAACAGAAAGTTCGGCGAACCCGTCGCGTATGTATATACATAATCCGCAAGCCCGAGGCATAATTACGCGTGCGCGCTCGCGCTCCCAGCCCGGGACCGTCCATCAATTAGAGTCAGTAAACTAATCTCCTAAACGTTCGATCGCGCGAGGGAATATTGTTCTCGTGGCGCGGCCTCGCTTTCTCTCTCTCTCTCTCTCTCTCTCTCTCTCTCTCTCTCTCTCTCTCTCTCTCTCTGACATAATTAATCTGATTAAGCAAGAGGCGACGAGCGGTAATGCGCCGGCCCATTTTCGGCCGGCTTCGTTTCTCAATTTGTTGGACTGTTCGGGAGATTCATTGGAGGGAGGAGAGCCGGCTATTTCGGTGGGGGACTGGTGTCGGTTATTTGGGGAGTATGACTTGTGCGGTAGGTGAGTTAGGCCGGTTGCTCACGGTCCGTTAATGCGGGAGGTGTATGACTGCTTATGATTATTTGAGAAAGATATTGTTAGAAAAATTTGCTGTTTTTAATTGCATAAATTTATTACAATAAAACTAAATTTAAATTAATAATAATATATTCTGTTTTAATAAAATAATTTTTAGATTAATAGAATTATTTTTCAAATCAACGTTATCCAGTATCCTCACTCTAACGGATATTACGTAAAAGCAAATTTACCCAATAAACTACTGCATCGATGAAAAAAAACGAACGGTAAATAAAACTAAATAGTATATTCGTTGAAAACTCGTAACTCAATATAATCGAGTTTACATTTAGAAAAAAATCATATTTCATTTTTTTGAGCATCTATTGATTTTCTCCATGCAATTTCCGCATTTAGTCTCTCGTATCATCCTGTAATTTCAGCCGCTTGTTCTGCAATAAAATTCTGAATCGCTCATTTGAAGCCTCCACTCTCTATAACATACCCAATTACACCCTTTTAAAACAAAAATTTAAAACATATCGAATTACAGCACCGATAAAATTCCACTCATCCAGCACTCAAAACATCAAAGATGCCCACAAGCACCGAGCCATTTCCCCAAAAGTCACAACAAACCCACATTCACCTCGCCTACCGATAAACTTGTCACGTCCCCGTATTTTCCATAGATAATTTTTTTCGCTCGTTTCAAAGGAATTTTCCTTGAAACTGTATACCTGTAAATTTTAGTTTTCTTAAACT